>LNAC01000765.1:638843-651854 GCA_002007465.1 Ailurus styani
GTCTTCCTAGTACTTTCAGTAAGATAATTACACTTGTGGTTTGTGCACCTCACCAGTGGTGGGTGGGATTATAGGGTGCCTATTGGGTCCCTGGGATACAGGCAGTCTGGGAAGCCCAGTTTCACCCAGATAGAGATGGTTCTGTGAGTACCAGGCTTGTGCAAGGTAAAGGTTGATGTATGAAAGCTACCTAAAGGGACTGAGTTGATAATTGATTCAGTGAGTGCTGGGCTCAGGCTTTTATAAAATTACACCCTCTGTGTGGAAAGCTGGGGCTCTTTATCCTGTTTCTTGGGTAACTGCCATCATATAATACTTTCCCCTGGAAACCTCCCCATAAGCCCTTGACCTGTTGTGTGTGCTGGCTGACAGTGCTGTCCTCTCACACTGTGTTGTAGTTGTGTATGAGTGTTTCCATCAGGGCAGTACCTACCTGTCCTCAGTTTCCCTAGTACTTGGTATAGTGTGTATGGAAGGATAGTGTCTATTAAATGTTATTCACTAGGAGTAGTGTGAACTCAAATTTGGGAGAACTTGGGTTAGGGGAACTCTTCTTCAGATACAGTGTAAATGATTTTGTTTTATATCTAAAGAAGTTTGTGTTGATTACATGATGGAGAGAACCCAACCCCAGGCATACTTTCATCTACTAGGCCGAGAATGGTCTGACTGGTCCAGTGAGCTCCGCATCCCAGGGGACGAGTTGAAATGGAAGTTCATCAGCGATGGGTCTGTGAATGGGTGGGGCTGGCGCTTCACAGTCTATCCCATCATGCCAGCTGCAGGTAAGTCGGGGGCCTGGCGGCATCCAGGTCCTAATGACTCAAGCAAGGTGGACACACAAACCATTTTCATTTAGTACTTTGTAGTCTGCCTTCTCCTGTTGTGTTGGGAGCCTGCCTTGCCCAAGGCCCCGCTGCAGTGATGATCAGAACTCCAGAGAGCCACCTCAGTAGTCCAGTTGTTAGGGTGTTTGCAGTCCATCACCTAATAGGGAAGGAGTTATTGCTGGTTGTATTTCTTTTTTTTTTCTAAAGATTTTATTTGTTTATTTGAGAGAGAAAGAGAGCAAAAGTAGGGGCTAAGGGCCGAGGGAGAGGTACAAGCAGACTCCCTGCTGAGCAGAGAGCCCAACACGGGGCTCGATCCCAGGCCTGGGATCATGACCTGAGCCAAAGGCAGACAGTTAACTAACTCAGCCAACAGGCGCTCCCCTGGTTGCACTGCTTAAGCTATTTGATTTTTAGATAAAATGTCAATGTACAGAGTGTAGTTATGTCACACAGACAGTGGTAGTACCATGGGCAGCCCTCTAACCACAGCATCTGGGTAGACAAGGCCCACTGGGTCGGATTTGTGTAGGTCTCCTTGTGGGATAGCCCTCATCCTGTTCAACATAGGGACATTTACAGTGCTCATTTCCTAGGCCCTAAAGACCTCCTTTCCGATCGCTGCGTTCTCTCCTGTCCATCCATGGACTTGGTGACATGTCTGTTAGACTTCCGACTCAATCTCACCTCAAACAGAAGCATTGTCCCTCGCCTTGCGGCATCGCTGGCAGCCTGTGCACAGCTGAGTGCCTTAGGTAAATAGCACCTTTATTATCATGTCTGTTGTACTTGATAGGAAAAATGGTCAAGCTTCTGATATTTTCTGTCTGCTCGTTTTAGCTGCCAGTCATAGAATGTGGGCCCTCCAAAGATTGAGGAAGCTGCTTACAACTGAATTTGGACAGTCCATTAACATAAACAAGCTACTTGGAGATAATGATGGGGAAGCAAGAGCTTTGGTATGGAACATTAAATTAGTTTCTAGATGTTTGACTTTTGGGAATAAAATATTGCTTAAATAGTTTAAACTTCTAAATCACTGAGAAGAGTTGAGAAATTCTACATAAGAATAAGGCCACCCTTGTCCCTTCCAGACTCCTTTATGTTGCTCTGTATATTGAGTACAGATTGGTTTGTGATTTTTAGAAACAGATGTCAGTGGCCGTGAGCATAGGATTGCATCTGTTAGACTTTGCAGCAAGTCTGGTTCACAACATCCCTTTGTTTTTGCTGTATGTTGAAAGGTTGCTTAATCTTAATGATCTTAGGAGATGGGGCTTTATCAGTCAGAAAGGGACTGTTTCTCTGCAAGTGGCTATACTGAAATCCTAGGTGAATTTTCAAGGTCTTGTTTTTAATTTTGGTGTTCATCAAACCTATTTGAAAAATTTCAATACAAATTTTTTTAAGGGAAAATAGTACCAACAAAACAAAACATTTGACTCATAGAAACAAAATGCTTACCTCTCCTACATTTTAGATTACTAGGATATAATTTTATTGTTTTCTTAGAGTTTTACAGGTAGTGCTCTTGCTGCTTTGGTGAAAGGCCTTCCGGAAGCTTTGCAAAGGCAGTTTGAATATGAAGATCCTGTTGTAAGAGGTGGCAAGCAGCTGCTCCACAGCCCATTCTTTAAGGTAATGCTTGACTTGTTTTAAAGTGATCAGGAGAGCCTCCGAGAGTGGTCATGTGTAGTGTATTGCATTTCAGGCCTCTTTGAGGACAGTAGGTATTGCTGAAGTTGGATATGAAAAATGTCCAGAAATGACCATGTGGCCTAAGCCTTTAATACTTTAACCAAGTATTAGTGTACTTTGAGATGCTTGACTTAGGCAGCAAGTATTGTAGCAGTTGTCCGGTCTGAGCTCCTGTGTGTCAGTGCATCACTAGGGGCTGGGTAGAAATAATTCACATCACTAGTGTTGGTGAAATACTTGCTTGGTACATGGCAGTCAGCCTGTAATAAGGAGCTCCTGAATGGGGACTCACAGAAACCCTATAATGATGTCTGTCTTTAGTATGCAGTATTGGTGAAGTAGGGTTTTAGCTCATTTCTGAGCTTCCTTGTGTTATTAATTTTTGGTTGCTGCAGGTACTGGTAGCTCTTGCTTGTGATCTGGAACTAGACACTCTCCCCTGCTGTGCTGAGACGCACAAGTGGGCTTGGTTCCGAAGGTACTGCATGGCCTCCCGTGTTGCTGTGGCCCTGGACAAAAGAACACCATTGCCACGTCTTTTTCTTGATGAGGTATTGCATGTTATTTTGAAATCACTTTTGGAATGTAAAAACATTTTCCTTTTTCAGCTGTGGTATAAAGCCAATATTTACGAGACACACCAACATTCTCTTACAAAGGAGTACTGAAAAGAGAAAAGCACACAGGTGAAAATGAATAAACAGATACTATGAATTTCAGTTAAAGTTTACTTTTAGTTAACTAAAGATTTAATGGTATTATAAAGATATAAAAGATATTTTCAAATATCTTAGACTTGATATAATCATTGGCTTGGCTTTTTAACTATAAAATCACAATTTTGATGTTGGTATTCTCTTAGATAGTTGGATGGGGATTACTCCTGTGTTCTTAATATTATTTGTTTTATTAAGGGCAGGGCGGGGTGTTGTGGGGGGTAGGGAGGGAAAAATAATGAAACAAGATGGGATCGGGAATGAGACAAACCATAAGAGACTCCTAATCTCATGAAACAAACTGAGGGTTACTGGGAGGTGGGAGGGTAGGGATAGGGTGGATGGGTTATGGACATTAGGGAAGGTTTGTGCTATGGTGAGTGCTGTGAAAGTTGTAAACCTGATGATTCACAGACCTGTACCCCTGGGGCAAATAATAAATTAAAAAAAAAGTTTTTAAAAAAGAAAAAAACATTATTTGTTTTATTTTTGAGAGATGAGTGTTTGATAATCTCATAATAATGTTGTCTAGGTGGCTAAGAAAATTCGTGAGTTAATGGCAGACAGTGAACACATGGATGTTCTCCATGAGAACCACGACATTTTTAAAAGAGAGCAAGATGAACAACTTGTGCAGTGGATGAACAGGTTATTATTTCAGAACCACGAATAATGTTGTGTACTGAAGAAAGGTGTTTCATGCGCAGTTCTTTCCCATGTCAGTTGTTCACTTAATGTTTTTTGTAGGCGACCAGATGACTGGACTCTTTCTGCTGGTGGTAGTGGAACAATTTATGGATGGGGGCATAATCATAGGGGACAACTTGGAGGTATCGAAGGTGCAAAAGTTAAAGTTCCCACTCCATGTGAAGCCCTTGCAACTCTCAGACCTGTGCAATTAATTGGAGGAGAACAGACTCTCTTTGCAGTGACAGCTGATGGAAAGGTAAGGGTACATTTTCTGTGTCATACTGACATTAAAACTAAGAGACAGCTATGGCTAGAGTGCTTTGTTGGGTCCACAGTATGTGTAAGGATTCTATATTGAAACATTATCTCAAGGTTAATAGTACTTATTGTGTGCTGGAGATGGTTATTATTCTGACTATTTCTGTATGATCTTCAATGTGTTTTATAACTTTACAGTTTTTATTTTGAAATGCAGTCTACATAAAAAAGTGTACTGTTTGCATACCAGTAATACCTTAGAATATTCCTTTTTTTGTTTGCTATTGTAATGCTCTTTTAAAAAATTAATTGCTGTTAGTATGATGAAATGGTTGATATTTATTTATTGGCTTTATGTGTGGTGACTTTATTCTACTCTTTACTTTGTATATTTCTTGTATCTTCTTTATAGTCTTCTGTAAATGAATTTTGTTCCTTTTCAGTTCATTTCTCTTTTATTTTTTTCCTTTTGTGTTGAAAAAATGAAGCTCATTGTGCTGGGTAGGAATTGTGGTATATTATTTAGAGCAGGGCTGGTGGTCATGGGCTTGTTCTTGTCTTAATCCAGGCTGCAAAGCAAACACTGATTGAATATTTCACACACTTACTGTGAAGTTTTGGTAGATGCTTTTTATAAGATTGAGGACATTTATTTCTCCTTCTACATTTAAAAAACTTTCTATTTTCTCTTTTAGTAGATTAATATAGCGAATTGAATTAATTGGCTTTCTTTTTTTTTTTTTTAAGGTTTTATTTATTTATTTGATAGAGATAGACACAGAGAGAGAGGGAACACAAGCAGGGTGAGTGGGAGAGGGAGATGCAGGCTTCCCGCTGAGCAGGGAGCCTGATGCAGGGCTTGATCCCAGAACCCTGGGATCATGACCTGAGCTGAAGGCAGACGCTTAACAGCTGAGCCACCCAGGTGCACCATTAATTGGTTTTCTTATATTAAACCCTCTTCCATTCTTTGGAGAAACCCAACTTGGTCAAGATATGTTTTATTTTTTTGGTTTGTGTTTGTGAATATTTTGTTTTGGATTTTGGGGAGCTCTAAAATCATGAATGCTATCATTATAATGTTCCTGTCTTATATACTTCTTGTCTGGTTCTGATACTTTATTATCTCTTTAACTTATAACAATTAACTTAAATACACATTTATTGTTTTGTAGTTTCTCTGGGTCAGGACTCTGGCAGTGATTTAGCTCGGTCCTCCCTCCCAGGATCTCTCACCAGGCTCTAGTTGCCTCAAGGCTGTACTGAGGATTTGGTTCCTCATGAGCTGTTGGTTGAGGCTGCCCGCAGTTCTTTGCCACCTCACACTTGGCCACTGGCTTCATCAGAGCAAGCAAGGGGGATGGGGCAAGAGAGAGTGATAGCAAGACCAAGTCACAGTCTGTGTGACCTAATCCAAAAGTGATAGTCCATCCCTGTTGCCATATTCTGTCCATTAGAATTGAGTCTAATTGAGGTGTAGCCCATGGTCAGGGAGAAGGTATTAACAAAGGATAGGAATCAGGGACCCTTGGGAACCATATCAGAAGCTGCCTGCCAAGAGTATCAAGATTGTGTTGGTCTCATTAAAAAGGGTTGAAAGATATCCTTCTTTTTCTCTTCTCTGGAGAATTTTTTGTCTTTTAGTTGTTTCCTCGTTATTTTAACATGCATATGTAAAATCTGAAGTGAATTAGTATTTCTATCCTCTTCCCAAATAATACAAATACTGATCTTTTGTTATCCTGTATTTTGGCACAAACCCATTAGGGAATGATAGGCATTATTATTTTTGTTGTTGTTATATATAGACTCAAGTTTTTTTCCAGATTTACCCAATGTTGTACACATCTTTGGCACATTGTTTCTTATGTCTCAGACCTTACAGCTTTAATAATTTTTCTTCCACTTTAAGCATATATTTTCAGTTTTCTTTAGTGAGAGTCTTTTGTTGGTTAATCCTCAGATTGTTTTCTTTACTTGAATATGTCTTTATTTTTTAATTTTTATTCCTTTTTCTAAAGTAAGGGTTGCAAACATTTTCTGGAAAGGTCATGGTAGTACTTTTGGCTACATGGGTCATTTATGGTCTCTGTTGCAACTATGAAAGCAGCCTGTGAACAATATGTAAATAAATGTATGTGGATGTGTTCCAATAAAACTTTATTTAAAATATGAAAGTTGATGGTAGAGCCTGATTTGGTTTATGGGCCATAATTTGCCAACCCCTGTTCTAAAGCATGAAGTTTTCAGTTGACATAATTTCAGTCAGCCTGTTAAAAGCTTAATATTTCTGGGTTTTGGCCTTCATTGTTGTTAATGAGATGGCGTCAGACTGATTTTTACCCAAATGAAGGTAATGCGGCCGCTTTTAATATCTTCAGCGATTTATAGTTTTGCTATGATATATTTTTATTTTTATTTTTGTCTGCCTTTTATGTTTTACTTTGTTTTTGCCAGGTGATAAGGGATCAAAGAGGGGGGCTTTCTGGCTCTTGAGAAGTGATTTTTCAATAACTCTGGTAAATTCCTACTTCCCCCCACCTCCAGTGTTGCTTCTCTTGTATTTGCTGTGCGATCTCTACCTGAAACTATGAGTTCCGATTGATGTTTGAGTAAGAGGGTCTGTCTTTTATATCCCTGGCACCTTCTTTCATGTTTCTTCTTTTCTTTATGTTTCTCTGCTGTATGCTAGAGAATATCTTCAGACCCATCTTCTAGTTCTGTAATCTCTTCTTCACCTGTTTTTTTTAAAAATTTTATTTATTTATTTGACACAGAGAGAGAGAGAGATCACAAGTAGTCAGAGAGGCAGACAGAGAGAGAGGAGGAAGCAGGTTCCCCGCCAAGCAGAGAGCCTAATGTGGGGCTCCATCCCAGGACCCTGAGATCATGACCCGAGCTGAAGGCAGAGGCTTTCACCCACTGAGCCACCCAGGTGCCCCACTTCTTCACCTGTTTATGATCTGCTGTTAAATATATCTGGGTTTTTTATTTCAGTTATTTTTTTAATTCCTGGAAGTCCTGCTTTGGGTAATTTTGTACTTTCCTATTCTTTGGGGATACTTTCCAGCTTTTATTTCTTTAAACATAATATTGGACTATTCTGCTTACTCTCACTCATGATGTATTCTTTGAACTATGAGCTGACCATTTTCCTTAGAAGATTTTATATAGAAATTCTTTAAGGCTCAGTTTGAAATTACTCATCAAAAGAGAATTTATAACCCTGGGGTACCACCAGCCTAAGACATTGTAAATTAAATTCTTTATCTAAGGAATTTAGACCAAATGTAACATAAATTCAGGCTGAAAACCAACCTAATGACCAGCTTTTGTTGTTATGAATTCTCAGGAGAGATTTTCCCCTAATTCAGTGCTAAGACTGAGGAAAGCAACTTGTTTTGTTGTTCTCTTCTTAGTTCTTGTTTGCAGCTGGCCCACTGGAGCCTCACCTTTCTACAGTCTCCTTTTAGGCTTTGGCACTTTACCCCTGACATCCTGTGTACTGAAGAGTCTCAAAACCTTCCTAGGGGACATGGGCTGGCCTCACCTATCAACCTGAGTTCTTGGTGTTTCATTTCCTGTTTTAGTCCTTGAAGTTTCCTTACTCTTGTGTCAGTGCAGCAATGCATTTGAAATAGTATGAAACAACATTTAAGTTTTTATTGGAGGGCTCTTTAGTATGCATTCGAAAAAGGCAGTCTGATTAAAAAAAAATTAATGATAAACCTTATGTCCTGAAATAATTACCCACTGTGAGTGAAAGAAAAATAGTGTATTCTACTGTGTGATTTATATGCTGCCTCACTGAAATATTAAATACATTTCAGTTTTTCTGTGAGTGTTATTATCAGGGATTTATTCCAGGGAAAAGATCTTCTTTTCAAAATACATTTTTGTGAATTTGGGATTCCTAATAGTCATAACTATTTCTTTCATTTTTAGAGTTTTGATAAAGCACACAAAAATGTTAAACATTCCTGTGGTTTTTAATTTTTAATTTCATTTCTCTCTGGTAAAAATGTCTATAGCACTGATCGAGCTTGTTAATTACTAAAATATAGGGACAAATTTGGATAAAAACCTGATATTTATATTTTTTTGTCTTAGCTGTATGCCACTGGATATGGCGCAGGTGGCAGACTAGGAATTGGAGGGACAGAGTCGGTATCTACCCCAACATTACTTGAATCCATCCAGCACGTGTTTATTAAGAAAGTGGCTGTGAACTCAGGAGGAAAACACTGTCTTGCCCTCTCTTCAGAAGGAGAAGTTTACTCTTGGGGTGAGGCAGAAGATGGGAAGCTGGGGCATGGCAACAGAAGGTATTATGTGAAAACATCATTTTTGGTGTTATACTTTCCTTTTCTTGTTTGTTTTATTTCTTGTATAATGTATTGCCACTTTGTTTTTCAGAACAACATTTATAATAATCTACTCGAGTTAAATGTTAAAGACTCATTTGGCAGGAATAAGTTCGTGTTCCAGTATGTGGGTTTCCTACACGACCCTCCTGGTTGAGGGGAAAATCAATTCTGAATTTTTGATTTTTAAGTATTAAGTATGTTGAGCTTCTCTTTGTCCTTCTCCCCAAGTTCCCTTCCTCTGATCCTGAGTAATTCACTGAATCACAGTTGGTACTTCGGTAACATATGTGATACAAGAGCTGTAAATACAGAGGAAATGGAAGGGGACACACAAATGACAGTATTTTTTAAGCAAAAACAACCAAGCCCTCTAGTTTTTAAAAATTAATGGGAACTACCAGCCCAGTTGGAGTAACGAGGACCTTCATAGACAAATAACTTAAAGCACCAGACTAAATACATGAAACCACAACCCTAAAGATGTTGGATAAAGGCAGTGAAGTTATGTACAGTGATCTGCAGACATGAATATTGACAGTCATGTGTGTATGAGGAGAATAACTGAGAAGCCAAGGGAAAAACCACCCAAAATGATTAGAAGGAATGCTCTGTAGAGCTCATAGAGGGCAGATGATAGACCTTGTTCCCAAAACCTCATAATTCCCAGGGCATTGGTTAGAGGATTAAGAATGATTGTGTACAAAAGTGGGGGAAAAAATTAAACGTAGACTGTGTTGCTCTGATCCTGCCAATAAAGCTTAAAGCAAGACCTGAAAGGATTATACTATTTATAAGGAACCATAAGCTCAAGAATATCTTTATGAATACAAACATATCAAGCATTCAGCAAGATAAAATTTACAGTGTTCTACATCCAATCAGAAATTGTCAGGCATGTGTCTCATCAATAAATAATGTTGCGAAAATTGGATGTCCAAATGCAAAAGAATGAAATTGGATCCCTGACATACACCACTTACAAAAATTAACTCAAAATGGATAAAAAAACCTAAATGTAAATGTAAGACCTGAAGCTGTAAAACTTCTAGAAAGTTTTCTTCTTCTAGAAGAAAACAGGGAAAATGCTCCTTGACATTGGTGTTTGCAATGATTTTTTTGGATATGACACTTAAAGTGCAAGCACCAAGAGGAAAAATAAACAAGTGGTACTGCAACAAACAGCAAAAGAAACAATCAACAAAATGAAAAGGCAGCCTGCAGAATAAGAGAAAGTATTTGCAAACCATGTAACTTTGTAAGGGATTAAGGTAGAAAATGTATAAGGAACTAATATAACTCAATAGCAAAAAAATAAAACAAACAATATGATTAACAAATGGGAAAAGGACCTGAATAGACATTTTTTTCCAAAGAATATATACAGATGATTCATAGGTACATGAAAAGATTCTCAACATCACTAATCATCAGGGAAATGCAAATTAAAACCACAATCAGGTATTACCTCACACCTGTTGGAATGGCTATTATCAAAAAGACAAGAAATAGGAAGTGCTGGTGAGGATGTGGAAAAAAGGGAAACTCTGTACACTGTTGGTAGGAATATAAATTGGTGCAGCCACTATAGAAAAATACAGAAAATAGTTAAAAAAAATAGAACTACTATATGATCCAGCAATCCCTCTTCTGGGTGTATATCTGAAGGAAATAAAATCATTGTCTTAAAGGATCTGCACTCCCATGTTCAGTGTGGCATTCTTTATAATAGCCAAGATGTGGAAACAACCTAAGTGTTCATCAGCAGATGAATGAATAAAGAAAATCTGGGGTGGTGTGGGGTGTGTGTGTGTGAATATTATTCAGCCATAAAAAAGGAAATCTTGGTATTTGTGGTAACTTGTATGAACCTTGAAGACATTATCCTAAGTGAAATGAGTCAGAGAAAGAGGAAACACTATGATCTCATTTACATGTGAAATCTAAAAAAGCTGAACTCCTAGAAATAGAGTAGATTGGTAGTTACCCAGGGCTCAAGGTTGGAGATTTGGGAGATCTTAACAGAGTGTACTAACTTCCAGTTATAAGGTGAATATAAGTTATGGGTATTTAACGTACAGCATAGTGACTGTAGTTAACAATACATTTTATCATATCTTTGAAAGTTGCTAAAAGAGAGGAGATCTTAAATATTCTCACCGCACAAAAAAATTATGTGAGGTGATGGATTTGTTAACTAAACTTATTGTGGTAATTATTTTGTAATGTATATATGTATCAAATCATCATATTATACACCTTGAATTTATATGATTTTATATATCAGTTAGATCTCAAAGCTATATAAAAATTATCAAGCACACAAAATGGCAGGAAAATCAGTCAATTAAAACTGACCCGGAAATGACATAAGTGATTATACTAGATAGGAATGTTAAAACAGTATTTTAACCACATGCCTATATTATTAAGAAACTTTAGGGAAAACTTGAACATTTTAGAGACTGAAAGATATTTAAATGCTTTAAGCAAAGTCTTAATGATATGAAATATGTCTGCAATGGAAAGTATACAACACATTTAATATAGATTAATGAATAATCTGTTTAATACAGATTAATGTATATGTATATAGAATGTTTAATACAGAGTAAACATTGCAGAAGAAAAGATCGATGAACTTGATGACCTAACAATAGAAACTGAAACACAGAAATGAAACACACACACATAAAATGAACATAGCATCAGTGAGTTGTGGATACACAGCCTCAGTTGGCCTATTATATGAATAATTTGGAGTCACCAGAGGAGGGTGGGGGGATTTTGAGAAATAATGGCAGAAAAATGGTACAAATTTGATGAAAACTATAAACTCACAGATTCAAGAAGATCAAAGAACTTCAAGCAAAAGTAACAATGAAGGAAACTTACCAAGGCACATCATAATCAGATTGCTCAAAACTGCTAATAAAGAGAAAAAAATCATAAAAGCAGCTAGAGGGAAAATATGTTACATACAGAAAAAAGATAAAGGATGACAGCAAATTTCTTACAGAAAATAATGCAAGCTAGAAGACAGTGGAGGGTACTGAAAGTAAAAATAACTGTCAACCTAGAATTTGTTTACTCTATGAAAATATTTTTTCAAGAATAAAATTGAAGTAGACTCATTCAGACATACCAAAGCTGAAAGAATTCAACACTTGCAGACGCGCACAACAAAAAATTAAAGCAATTACTTCAAACAGAAGGAAAGGTCAGATGGAATTAGGGTTCTATACGAATGAATGAGGAATGCTAATTAATATCATGTCTTTTTCCTTGTATAAATATTTTCAAAAGGTAATTGAATATTTCAGGGATATAGTAAAAATTAATTGAGACACATAGAAGTAAAATATATAGCAGTAATAAGAGGAAGACAACAGCAACACAGAGGCTTGGGGGGTTAGGAAATAGACGTATGCCACTCTGATTCTCTTATACTATACATGATATGGTATATGACTTTAGATTAAACTATAATGGAGAGGTATTCTACACACCCTAAAACAAACATTAATATAATGGAACAAAAAGCTTTACTTGGTAAACCAACAAAGAGGTTAAAGTGAAATTGTAAAACATACTCTAAAGAAGAAAAAATCGAGTAAACAGATGGGACAAGTAGGAAAAAATAGCAAGATGTAGATATAAGCCAAAGTATATTAACAGTAACATCAAAAGCAAATGGTTTATTTGATGTAATCCCCATCAAAATAACAGCAATTTATTTCAAAGAAATGGAACAAAGAATCCTAAAATTTATATGGAACCAGAAAAGACCCTGAATAGCCAAAGGAACATTGGGAAAAAAAAAAACCAACAAAGTTGGTGGCATCACAATTCCAGACTACAAGCTCTATTACAAAGCTGTCATCATCAAGACAGTATGGCATTGGCACAAAAACAGACACATAGATCAGTGGAACAGAATAGAGAGCCCAGAAATGGACCCTCAACTCTATGGTCAACTAATCTTCGACAAAGCAGGAAAGAATGTCCAGTGGGAAAAAGACAGTCTCTTCAACAAATGGTGTTGGGAAAACTGGACAGCCACATGCAGAAAAATGAAACTGGATCATTTCCTTACACCACACACAAAAATAGACTCAAAATGGATAAAAGACCTCAATGTGAGAAAGGAATCCATCAAAATCCTCGAGGAGAACACAGGCAGCAACCTCTTCGACCTCAACCGCAGCAACTTCTTCCTAGGAACATCACCAAAGGCAAGGGAAGCAAGGGCAAAAATGAACTATTGGGACTTCATCAAGATTAAAAGCTTTTGCACAGCAAAGGAAACAGTCAACAAAACCAAAAGACAACTGACAGAATGGGAGAAGATATTTGCAAATGACATATCAGATAAAGGGCTAGTATCCAAAATCTATAAAGAGCTTCTCAAACTCAACACCCATAAAACAAATAACCCAGTCAAGAAATGGGCAG
>LNAC01000765.1:652423-693432 GCA_002007465.1 Ailurus styani
GGGGGGTAGGGAGGGAAAAATAATGAAACAAGATGGGATGGGGAAGGAGACAAACCATAAGAGACTCCTAACCTTACAAAACAAACTGAGGGTTACTGGGGGGTGGGAGGGTAGGGATAGGGTGGATGGGTTATGGACATTGGGGAGGGTTTGTGCTTTGGCAAATGCTGTGAAAGATGTAAGCCTGATGATTCACAGACCTGTACCCCTGGGGCAAAGAATAAAAAAAAAAAGAAAAGAAAATCCGTGCTATCTACAAAAAAGCTACTCGAGGGTGCCTGGGTGGCTCAGGGTTGAGCAACTGCCTTTGGCTCAGGTCATGATCCTGGAGTCCTGGGATCAAGTCCCACATCCCACATCCGGCTCCCTGCTCAGCAGGGATCTGCTTTTCCCTCTGACCTTCCCCCTCTCATGCTCACTCTCTCTCATTCTCTCTCTCTCAAATAAATAAATAAAATCTTAAAAAAAAGCTACTAGTATTAATAAGTGAGATTAGCAGGGTTGCAGGATAGATTAATAAATAAAAGGCAATTGAGTGTCTTTACACATATGCAAATGTGATCAGAAATTGAAGTTTAAAAAATACCATTTATATTACCCTCTTCCCAGAATTGAAATAGTAAGAGACAAATTTGACCAAGGGGGGGAAAAACAAAACAAAACCGTGGAGGACTTATAGGCAGAAAGCTATAAAATACTGGTGGGGGAAATTTTAAAAGACCTAAAATCATGGAGGAGAGTATACTCTGTGTTCATGGATTGGAAGACTCAAGATTGTTTTGTCAGTTTTCCTCCAATTAACCTATAGAGTCTACCACTTCCCAATTAGAATGTGTGTAGAAATTGACAAGCTGATTGTAAAATTCATATCAAAACAACTATGAAAATAAGGAGCAAAGTTGGAGGACTGACACTACTTCAAGCCTCATTTTAAAGCTGCAGTAATCAAGACAGTATAGTATTATCTTAAAAAGAGAGAAATATATCAGTGGACCACAAAAGAGTCTAAAAATGTATCACAAATACTGAATAATGACTGTGGAAAAAATGAAGCTTGAATTTTCCCTTATAACGTCCAATGTACAGTGTACAAAAGTGCAGACATTTTATTGGAAAACAGAGCCTTTTCAACAAATGGTCTTGAACAATTGGATTACCAAATAGCAAGCAGTGAACTTCTTGTACCATATCCAGAATTAACTCAAAAGGACTGGTAGTCATAAATGTAAAACCTAAATCCAAAAACTTCTAGAAGAAAACATGAGAGAAAACCTTTGTGACTTAGGTCAGATAAGGATTTTTAGAGAGAACTCTAAAAACATGATCCAGTAAAGAAAAATAGGATAAATTGGACTTCATAAAAATGTGAATTTCAGGTTTTCAAAAGATAGATTGAAAAGACATGTTACAGACTGAGAAAGCATTATTCGTAATGATACACCTGGCTTAGGTCTTATATTCACGGTTATTATAAAGAGCTTTTGAAACTCAATAATAAGAAAACAAATAAGTTTTCTGTCAGTGCTTGCCACATTGTAGCCTAGTTGACATTCAAATGATAAAACTCCTTAAATGAAATGTTGATTTATAGCCAGGGTGGGGAACCTGTTTTGGTAAAGAGCCAGGTAGTAGTAAGTATTTTAGGCCAGCCACCTACAGTCTTTGTTGTACATGCTTCTTTCAGTTTTTGTTTTTGTTTCTTTAACAGCCCTTTGAAAATATAAAATTCATTCTAGGCTAATTGGCCTTTCAAAAAAAGGCCATGGGCCAGATTGGCCTGCATTTGGGCACTAGTCTCCTAGCTTCTGATTTAGACTGAAAGTCTTTGTTGTCTGGCATTAGGGCAGCTGGTATAAAAGGAGACATTTAGAAATTTTGAGTTCAGGTCTGAATGATTGTTCTTAATTAACAATTGATTTGAGAGGTGTACATTAAACAAGTGGACAGCAAACCAAAAGCCTAGTATTTAAAACTTTTAAAATATTTAAGAATAAAACTATTACAGTTATCTTTGGTGACCTTTTTTGCAGTCCATGTGACCGCCCTCGAGTCATTGAATCTCTGAGAGGAATTGAAGTGGTTGACGTTGCTGCTGGTGGAGCCCACAGTGCCTGCGTCACAGCAGCAGGGGACCTCTACACGTGGGGCAAAGGCCGGTATGGCCGCCTGGGACACAGCGACAGTGAGGACCAGTTAAAGCCAAAGCTGGTGAGAAGGCACCTTGAAAACATGCTCAGAGGCCTGGGGCGGCTCTTCACACCCTCACTGTTGAAGGTGGTGGGGGAGGCAGCTATGTCATTATGATTTTTTAAAAAGTTAAAAGTATTTCCTCTTCTGGTTTCTTTTATTTTAGAATTGATGGACTTAGCCTCATTATTTACAAGTAGGTTTTGTATTCAGTGTGTCATTTAAACAGGGTGGTATTTGAAATACTATCTTTTATTTATAACTTGACATCTAGCTAAATGCTTTGGCTTCTAGAAGGTCCACTGTATTTTGGGTGAGGCAGTAAATAAGACTTCCTGGTGTGGTAGGACTGGCTCATTGGGGACACTGATTCCTGCCTCCTATAGTTTAGATTTATTTGGTTGAACCAGATGAAGGTGTTTCTGTCTTATCTTACAAGATTATTAAGTTCTTTGCAAAGGGTTAAAACAGCTCTCCCCACCCTCCACACACACAGACAAAGAGCATCACAGTACTTGAAAGCCTTTCCTGGGGTGCCTGGGTGGCTCAGTTGATTAAGTGTCTGACTCTTGATTTTTGTTCAGGTCATGATCTCAGGGTCATGAGATTGAGCCCCACATCAGGCTCTGCACTCAGTGGGGAGTCTGCTTGAGATTCTCTCTCTACCTCTGCCCCCCTCCCTCCACTCTTGAGCAGGCGTCTGCTCTCTCCGTCTCTCTCTTTCATTCAAATAAGTAAATCTTCTATTTTTTTTTAAGATTTTATATTATTTATCTCACAGAGAGAGAGCACAAGCAGGGGCAGAGGGAGAGGGAAAAGCAGGCTCCTGATGGAGCAGGGAGCCCAATGAGGGGCTCAGTCCCAGGACCTTGGGATCATGACCTGAGCTGAAGGCAGACACTTAACCAACCGAGCCACCCAGGCGCCCATAAATAAGGCTTTTTTAGAAAATTAAGAAAAATAATGCCTTTCCTTAGGTAAACTTCCTTTCTCCTACAGTCAGATAACCTTGATTCCTTTTCTCTGAAGGTGGAGGCGTTGCAGGGCCACCGTGTGGTTGACGTTGCCTGTGGCAGTGGAGATGCCCAGACCCTCTGCCTCACTGATGATGATACTGTCTGGTCCTGGGGGGACGGGGACTATGGCAAGCTTGGCCGAGGAGGCAGTGATGGCTGTAAAGTACCCATGAAGGTATTTGTATCTGCACAGTGGGAGAAAGGGACCTTTCTGAAAGATCCTGGGATAGTTCCAGGTCTTTCTGGAGCTCTTAGAGCCCCCTGGGCCCTCCTGGGAGCTCAGGGGTTTGCTGCCCCATCCCCCTATGTGTGCCTCTCAGCACATCTTACCTTCTTTGCAGAAAATATAATGGATAATTGAGTAAAAAGTGAGTGAAAGACCCAAAGGTATTGAGATATCTTAAGTGCTATTTGTGCTGTCTTGGGAAATTTATGTAATTCAGCGAGACCTGTGGTTTTATGTAGTATGTAGACCTGTTTGAGGAAAAGGATAACAAATTCTTCACGGTCTTTTCAATTTATAGAGATTTATAGCTATGAATGTAATAGTACTTCCTGAAAGGGTTGCATCTCATTTAGCCAGAGGCTGTTTTAAATGGACATCCTGTGACGAGCTAAGAGAAGAGACTATAGGCCTGGGTTGGGGGATCACATTGCTCTTCTCCATGTGACGTGCATGATTCTGAAGAATTTCTTAACTTTGTGAGCCTGTCTTGCCTTTGTGAATGGGCAGTTGGCAGAGATGAAGTTCATCAATGTGTTTAGATCATGGACTGACTGCTGTGCTGCCTGCAGTGTGTGTGAACACGACTGTGCTATTTAGCTGAGGTGCTTTGCTTTGGATTTGGGAGTGTGTGTGCTGTGAAAGAACACTAGAAACTGTTCTCTGCTTGGTGTCCAATCTTGTTAGGGACTGTATGTGCAGAAGAGAGACTCCCACTGTGCACAGGCAGCCCTGGGGGGCAGCATTCTACCAGAGGCCCCCTCAACTGCCCAGTACAGTAGCTCTTGGCCACACATGGCTATTTAAGTTTAAGTTTAACTCAGTTAAGAGTAGGTAAAGTTACAATTCACTTCATTGCTCACACTGGCTGCATTTCATGTGCTCAGTAGCCACATGTGTCTCGTAGCTTCCATTTGGGCATTGTGAACACAGCACATCTCTATCACTGCAGAGAATGGTTTTGGCTGATGCTGCCTGCTGCCAAAGTGTGGTGGAGATGGGCCTGGAGGCACTCAGGTGCCCTGGTGGGCACTGCTGGAAAACCAGAAGCTCAGGGCTTTCTCCTCAGTCTTATCATCTCTTGTTCCTTTTCACTTGCATGTGTACGGTATTTTAACAATGTTACAGGTTACTTAGGGCTTTCAAATTTATGGAAAAACTGTTTGTTGTGGACTTTATTATGCTTAGGAAAGCTTAGACACAGGCTTTGAACCCTTAGTGATTATGATGTTGGACATTGGGGGAATGGAGGTCATTACTGATATGATTATGACAGAGGTGAAAGTGAGGGGAGAACTGAGAGAATAGATTGTTTTAATTAATTTAAATTTAAAATCAAATATGAGAACTTAAATCTGAGAACCATCACAGATAATAGGAGCATAATTTGCTGGGTGAGAAAAGGTGATAGCTAGGTTAGTGAGCTATAGTGAGACCTCTGGGTATTGGCTGTGAAGGGCCTGGACCCCAAGTGTCCAGGGGTGGAGGTGAGTTCCAATACTAGCCTGACCAATGTCATATTTAATTTAACCTGGATAGATGGATAGGGCATGTCTAAAGGCCAGAGCCCTGGTCCTCTTTGCCAACCCTCCTCCCCATTGCTTGGTGCTCCTTGCCTGTAGCCCTGTGGAGTCTGAGAGGGCTAGAGGGCAGAGGAGTAGTACAGGGCTTACTGGAGAATGGGACCACCATACCACAAAGAGAAATGGAATTGGGAGAGTGGATTCTAGGGGAAGATGATCACAGACCTTCAACTGTGACATGTCCATTTTTAGTGATACATGCTGGGTCTTGTGCAGTAGCATGGGCTCGTGGCTGAGTGTCACCATGCCAGGCATTCCTGCTCCTCCTAAGAATACTTATTTGGTTAAGTGGAGTAGAATTTTAAGTTGTATGAAATATTTGACCTGAGTAAGGATTTTCAGAATTCCTTATTAGATTTAGTTCAGTCTCTGTGTGGTTGCAGCAGTTAGCAAAACCTTGATTCAGTCTAATTGAACCTTTTTCCTTCTAGATTGATTCCCTTACAGGCCTTGGAGTGGTTAAAGTAGAATGTGGGTCCCAGTTTTCTGTCGCCCTTACCAAATCTGGTGCTGTGTATACTTGGTATGTAAGATTCTGTTTGTTTAATATCAAACTGGTTTACTAATGTGAAGTTATATTAACTGAAATCTCATAGATTGAGATGTAACATCTATAGCAGGTTGTGATTTGTGTCATGAAATATGGTGCTTAAGCCAGGAGGGTGGGGCAGGGTGGTAAACGACAGGGCCTTGCACTCATAATTCTATATTTCCTTTTGTGCAGGGGCAAAGGTGACTATCACAGGCTGGGCCATGGATCCGATGACCATGTTAGAAGACCTCGGCAAGTCCAAGGGTTGCAGGGGAAGAAAGTCATTGCTATTGCCACTGGCTCCCTGCACTGTGTGTGCTGCACTGAGGATGGTAGGTGGGAGGCCCAGTGTTGCAACACAGAGGCCTTTGAAATCTAAGAGGTTGCTCAGGAATAATATATGCAGCTGTAAGGGGTGGGGAGCAATTATTATCATATCTGAGAATTTCTGTGGCGAGCAGGCCTCTGGCTCTTACCATCTTCAGCCCCTGGTGTTAACACCTGTGAATATGTTATATTTCATAGTTGTGCAGAAAAGAGCTAACAGAGCACATCTGATACTGCTGTCCTTAGAAAGGGCTGCTTGCAAGGTGGCCCTCAGCTGGCCTTGGGGAACCTAAATTTTGCGGGGGGGCTACTTCCCTTCCCTAATTGACAAGAGTCCTTGCTGTGCCTAAATTGTGCAATGTGGTCTCTGCTGAAACCTGTTTCCTGGAACCTGGGTATGTGCCAGGCAGAAGTGTCTATGTGACAGTCCTAGTGAAAACCCTGGGCACCAAAGTCTCTAATGAGTTTCCTTGGTAGACAGCACTTTATATGTGTCGTCACAACTCATTGCTAGAGGAATTAAGCTTGTCCTGTGTAACTCCATTGAGATAGGATCATTGGAAGCTTGTAAATGGTTTATCTGGACTTCATCCCATGTGCCTTTTCCCTTTGCTGATTTTTCTTCATATATCCTTTTACTGTAATTGTAGCTGAGTATGACTATATGCTGAGCCCAGGGAGTTTATCCAATGAATGAGCAAACCTGAAGGTGGTCTTGGGGACTCCAGCACAATGGCAAAAGGGACTGAACAGATGGAATTAAGGTTGATAATCAGCTGACATTACAATATGGAAATTATTCTGGATTATTAGGTAGGCTAGTGTAATTACAGAGATCCTTCACAGCAGAAAAGGAGGCAGAAGAGTCGGTCAAAGAGATGTGACAGAAGAGTCAGGAGAGATTTTTCGAAATGTGAGAAGGTCTTGATCCACATTGTTGTCTACAAAGATGGAGGAAAGGGGCCGGGGAATGTGGGTGACCTCTGGAAGCTAGGAACAGGTGTCAGCTGACACCCCACAGGAAATAAGACCTTGGTCCTCCAAAGTACTTAATTCTCCCAATAGGCTGAATGAGAAAGGAAATGGGTTCTCTCCCTTAGAGCATCCAGAAAAGATGCAGCCTGCTGATACCTAGCTGTTAGCCTAGTCAAACTCACGTTGGACTTTTGACCTACAGAACTGAAAGAACTGTTTAAGCCAGTAAGTTGTGGTAATTTGTTATGGTAATAATAGAAAACTAGAGTACCATCTTTCATTAAAACAGCTATTTCCCCATTTTCCCCTTTTAAAGCCTTTGGTAAATTATATGAACATGTACCCTTCAATTGTTTCATTTATGGAGGAGTTTCATATATGAAAAAGTAATTTTTATGGCGTATTATAGACTGACATTGTAATTCTTAGGAACTTAGAACATTTTTGAATTGCTTCATTTTCATTCTTTAAATTTTTAAAGCAAATTATACACTTAGAGAACAGTTTGAAGTGCAGTACAAAGACTTTTTTTTGATCCATGTGAGAGTCAGGTACTGCCCATCACTATGAACATTTGAGTGTTTATTTCCTACAAACTGGGATACTGCTAAACTATCCCAATATGGCTGTACATTTGGGAAATTCACACTGGGTATTTCTACACCTGATCTTCACACCCATTTATGCTACAACACAGTTTGCATTCAGCTGAAATATGTTCTTGTCTCTTCTACTCTGAGACAATCTTCAGTTGACTGTGAGCATCATTCTTTGACACTTCTTCAGTCTTCCTGATTTTTTTGAACTGTGACACTTTTGAAGATTGTAGACTTGTTATTTTGTAGAACATCCCTCAATTTGAGTTTGTCTGATATCAGTAGATTCAAGTTGCTCATCTTTGATCTTAATTCATGCTGTGTTCTTAATTCATTCTTAATTCATCAGGTGACGTGCAGTTTCTCTTTGTCGCATTAGCAGTGGTGTTAACTTCAATCACTTGATTAAGGTGATGGCTGCCAGGCTTTTCCACTCTGAGCATTCTTTGTAACTAATAAGTATTCGGGAGGGTATTTGAAACTATTTAAATATCCCTTTTCTCGTTGAATATTTTATTCTTCACCAAATGTTTAATTATTTTTTCATTTACATCTATGTGGGACTCATGGTTTCCTAATTTATTCAATGGATTATATATAATCTGTTACTGTTACAAATTGTGATGCTCAGAATGGCCCTTTTAGGCTAGCTTTATTTGGTGGTGTGTGCCTGTCATTCATGGAATACTTCCTTGCTTTCGGGCACAATAAGACACCCTATCTTCTTGACTCCCCATGGCCCAAGCCTAGCATTGGCCATTTCCCCAAGGAGTCCTGGTGTCTTTAGAGGAGAATGGTGTTTAAGAAGACAGGTCAGGTCAATAGATGTGCTCATTGCTTTTGGGATATCACTGCTCCCAGGCCTTTTTAGTGGACAGCCAGGGAATACATATGTAAATAATATGCAAATTTTCTATGTTATTTTTGTATCTATATATGTACACGGAATACCACACATTCCCACCAAGACCCTAGGTTTATAACTCCTTTTTCTTTTGGAGAGAATCCTGTATTTCATTATCCCTAATGCAGTGATTCAGTCACTCTGCCTCATATGACCAGTGTCCCATCATTGCTTTTGCCCTCTCCCCTGAATGAATTCTCACCCTTCTCGGGCTGTGACTGTCCATTCTGGGCCACCCCCACACATGGGGTATTTTTCTCTCTGCTTGGGCCAATTCCCCACACTGGGACACCCCCTATATGGAAGTTTTTGTCATAAGTGGACTCTGATTCTTTGCATCCATTTTTCCCTTTGCAGAGAAGTCCTCCTTTCCTTACCTGTGCTATGATACCCACTGAGTGGCTTTAGGATTAAACTGTCCAGAATGGGAAGGGGCAGGACACAAGCACACTGTCTTTGATCATGTGGGCATCACACTTTACAGAGTGCTGCTTGTGGCTGCATGGCTCCCTGAGGAGTGTTTGTGGATATGCAACTAACTTCATTTCTATTTTAGTCACCAAGTGATCTGACCCTTAGAACAGTTTTCTGGTGGTGTTTCATGTTTGGGATTTAGCATGGTACACTAAAAATACAATTCTCATCAATGATGCATCATGTTTAGGTTATGAATAACTGAAGGAAGAACTACGTTTCCTTTAAAAAACAGGGGTTGTGTCACTAAGACTTGTAAGTTTTACTATTAGATGACGGGGTGTGGACCTATTTTTATTGATTTTGTGGGGGGTTCTCTGTGCCTCCTGGATTTTGATGCTTGTTCCCTTCAACAAATTAGGTAAGTTCTATACTATAATTTGCTCCAATATACCTTCTGCCCCCCCCTCGTCTTCTTCTGGGATCCCAATTATTCTAATATTGTTTCATCTTATGGTATCACTTATCTCTCGAATTCTCCCCTCATGGTCCAGTAGTTGTTTCTCTTTTCATCTTCTTTTTTCTCTGACATTTTGTCTTCTAAATCACTAATTCTGTCTTCTGCTTCATTTATCCTAGCAGTAAGTGCCTCCATTTTCAATTGCACCTCATTAATAGCTTTTTTGATTTCAGCATGGTTAGATTTTAGTTCTTTTATTTCTCCAGAAAGGATTTTTATTTCTTTAGAGACGGCTTCTCGTTATCTTCCATGGTTTTTTCGAGCCCAGCCAGCACCTTAAGAATCGTCATTCTGAACTCTAGTTCTGTCATATTACTAATGTCTGCATTGATTAGGTCCCTAGCCTTCATTACTGTCTCTTGTTCTTTTTTTTGTGTTTATTTTTTCTGCCTTGTCATTTTATGCAGATAAGAATAGATGAATGAGAGAACCAAATACTAAAGGGTAGCAATGACCCCAGAGAAATATACACTAACCTACTCAGAAGAGACCTGGAACTGGGGAGAAAAGAAAGAGGGTAAAAAACCAAAAAACAAACAAACAAAAAAAACAAAATCATACAAATAAACAAAGCAAAACAAAAATAAAACAGAATCCTATATCTATATCTATATTATCTATTTCTGTTTCTATATCTATGTCTGTCTCTATCTCTATCTCTATCTCTATTAGACTGGTGTATTGAACAGACCCTATATGTATACAAAAAATGAGGTTAAGTACAATGAAGGGATAAAATATGATTATAACAATGAAAATTAGAAAAGATTAAAAAGTGTCGATAAGATATAATATTTAAAAATGTTAAAATAGGAAAAAGGAAAAAGTTTAAAAGAAAAAAATTCAAAGAATTTAACTTTGAATGGCTAAAGAATCATGGGGAAAAAGCCATTAATTCTCTGCGTTGCTTTCCCCTTGCTCTTTCCACAATTCTCAGCAATCTCGAACTTGACTTTGGCTGGATGTTTTTTTCCGGTCTTCTGGGGTAGGGGCCTGTTGCTGTGATTCTCAAGTGTCTTTGCCTGAGGCGGAATCGCACCGCCCTCGCCAGGGGCCAGGCTAAGTAATCAGCTCGGGTTCCCTCTCGGGAGCTTTTGTTCCCTGAATGCTTTCCGTATGGCTTTGGAGGACGGGACTGAAAATGGCGGCTCCCAGTCTCCGACCCAGAGGACCCGGAGAGCTCAGGGCCTCAGTCCTTAGTGCGCCTCAGAGAAAAGCAGTCCCTCCTGTCTCCTGGTCTCTGGCCGCTCTCTGAGCTCACCTGGCCTGTGACCTAGAGTCTCTCTCTGATTCGGCCCCCTTTAGAATCTCTCAACCTGGCAGTTTCCTGCAGCCACTCCTGTGCGGCTCCTCCCAGAGGAGGAAGGAGGGGTCTCCCTGGGTCTGCCGCCCGTGGGGTCCCTGCTCCCAGAGCAGTGGCCCGACTGTGCTTTGGATCCCAGTCCGCGGTAACCCTGAGCTGAGAGACCCCTTCTCAGCTTGGTTCCGTCTCTCCCGCCGGCTTCTCTCTGATACATGGGAGCTCGGTCGTGCTCAGACACCCCTGGTCTTTTTGTGTCTTCGTGGGTCCTGAGACCACACTGTCCCCGCAAGGGCTTCACCCCCCACTTGGCTTCTGGGACGACGTCCCTCAGTGGAGCCAACTTCTAACAGTTCCGAGTCTGTGCTCTGCTGCTCACTCACTTGCCAGGAGCCGGCCCCTCCCCCCGGGTCTATCTTCCCATCACTTGAATTCACTTCTCCACACGTCCTACCTTCCGGAAAGTGGTCGATTTTCTGTTCCTAGAATCGCTGCTCTTCTCTTCGATCTCTTGTAGAATTTGTAGGTGTTCAGAATAGTTTGATAGCTATCTGGGTAAATTTCTGGGACCTGATGATAATCGGTCTCCTACTCCTCTGCCATCTTGCCGCAGTCCCGGGGTTGTGTTTTTTTAAAAAACTGATTTTTTTTCTCTCCATTTAACAGAAAAAATTAATTTGGGCAATTAAGGTATTAACCATCTGTTTTACTATTCCTTGTTCTGATTAAGAACTGTCGTAGTTATGTGCTTAATCCTGTGAACAAATGCTATTTTAAGACCAGAATGTTGTGCCTCTTACTAGAAAAGGCATGTTGGCCAGTAGGGACTGTCAAGAGTTCTGAGAAGCATGCTACCTCTTTGGGTGCTATGATTAGAGACTTGTAGGTCACACATGAAGTTGACATTCAGACAGTTGACCATCAACACCCCATTGAAGGGAGTATGATTGTGATGGGAAGATGTTGGTGATTGTGCATTCATTAGTCCTAGTATACAAGTTCTTGTTCTAAACTCACTTCATTTAGGAGAAGTTTATACGTGGGGCGACAATGATGAGGGACAACTGGGAGATGGGACTACGAATGCCATCCAGAGGCCTCGGTTGGTAGCTGCCCTTCAGGGTAAGAAGGTCAACCGTGTGGCCTGCGGCTCAGCACATACCCTTGCCTGGTCAACCAGCAAGCCTGCCAGCGCTGGGAAACTTCCTGCACAGGTCAGTATGGATTGCGCCAGGTGGGCTAGGAGGGTATATAAGTAGTGACAAAGTTACTATCTGTGTATTGAATTATGCATGTAGGCCACACACACACTTCATTTTCCATTGTATATTTACAGAGGTGTTTTTGAAAAAAATATTTTCAGAATTCATCTACAAACTGGCTTATCTGTGCATTTGACATCTAAGTTGACTTAATGCTGTTTTAATGTTTCAGGTTCCCATGGAATACAATCACTTGCAGGAAATCCCCATAATAGCACTGCGGAATCGGCTGCTTCTGCTACATCACATCTCAGAGCTCTTCTGCCCCTGTATCCCCATGTTTGACCTGGAGGGCTCTCTTGATGAAACTGGACTTGGGCCTTCTGTGGGGTTTGACACCCTGCGAGGAATTCTGATATCCCAGGGAAAGGTACTCTTGTAGTAATCTTTGCTATAGGCAAAACTGGTATTTCAGTTTTAATCCAACAAAAATTCCCAAACTGGGAATATATAGAATAAACCTTATTTAGTAGATGTTTGTTAAGCACCTATATGATATGCCAGGCTCTGTTCCGGTTGCTCAGAATGCATCAGTGAAAAACAGACAAAAATGTCTTCTCTTTTAGAGCTTACATTAAAAATTAATAGTGGGGTGTGGCATTTTCCCATTGTCATCTCTGCCTCCCACCTCCCCAAAAGGGTGGGGTGGTTTACAAAACTAAGCCTTCTTGGCAATGTTTTCAACTTGGCTAGCCTTGAGGTATTATAGCAAATCCCCACTGGCAGCAGGAAGGAAAAATGAGCTAATTTCTTCCCCAGGGATGTCCAGAAGAGGGTGTCAGATAGTCTAGATGATTTAGATGAAAGTTCAGTACCAGGATATATAGAGATTCCTTGTCAAAGGATAATTTAACAGGCTGTGAATAGAATCATGAATGAGGGCACATAAAAATCACCAGACAGATTTTGACCCATTGACATTTGTAATAATTTGAGCTTTTTAGAAATAGGGTGCCTGATTCAGGAGTTAAATTTCTGGCAAGCAAGTTGACAGGATATCTTAAAAGAACCATTGTGTAATAGGGGAAATATTTGTGCTGAAAAAAGCATAGAGGTCAGATTTGAGGACTCCTAATTCTGAAGTCTATGATTCTAAGACCTATTTTGTGGCCTATTTTGTTATCAAAGATTAAGGTTTTTTTAAATTTTAATTTAATTTTTTTTAAGATTTTTTTTATTTCACAGAGAGAGAGAGAACAGAAGCAGGGAGAACAGCAGGCAGAGGCAGAGGGAGAGGGAGAGGGAGAAGGAGGCTCCCCACTGAGCAGGGAACCCGAGACAGGACTTGATCCCAGGACCCCAGGATCATGATCTGAGCTGAAGGTAGACGCTTCACCAACTGAGCCACCCAGGCGCCCCTAATTTTTATTTTATTTTTTTTTTTTTAAATTATTTATCAGAAAGCAAGAGAGCCCCTACGCAAGCAAGTGGGGTAAGAGTCCACTGGAGAGACTCTCAAGCAGACTCCTTGCTGAGCATGAAGCCCGACGGAGGGCTTGATCCCATGACCCATGACCCATGAGATTGTGACTTGAGCTGAAACCAAGAGTCAGATGCTCAACTGACTGAGAACCAGGCGCCCCATATGGTTTTTTTGTTTTTTGTTTTTTAAGTGATAAAATCTAGATGTTTTGGTATCCAAGATGTTTGCTATCCTAGATGTTTGCTATCCAAGCAGATTTTTTTTTCCCTCAGGATTGGCTTTGTTTGCACTTAGCTGAAGGAGACTGGTACACACATTTTCTTTTCTTTCCTTTCCTTTCCTTTCTTTTCTTTTCTTAAGATTTTACTTATTTGTCAGAGAGAGAGTGCACATAAGCAGGGGGAACAGCAGGGGGAGGGAGAAGCAGGCTCCCTGCTGAGCAGGGAGCCTGATTCGGGACTTGATTCCCGGACCCTGGGATCATGACCTGAGCCACAGGCAGACACTTAACTGACAGAGCCACAAAGGCATCTCCGCACATTTTATTTTCATGAGTAGCTTAGAGACAGGTGGACATTGATAAGGACTGTGGTAATGGTAACATCTCTCTGATGGTAGGGAACAAGAAAAAGTTGTGTGTGGGTAACATTGATATGAAACTTAACTTCAACCACTTTTTAATAATAAAAAGTAGGAAATTTGATCCCTTTTACCATTTTTTCATCTGTCAGAGTAGAGGTGATAATAGGCAGCTGGGGGAAAAAGCCTTCCCTCATAGGGAGAAAACCAAGTGAGAGGCAGGATGTGCTCCACACGGACTGCATGAATGTTCTGTAGGCTGCGAGCACGGGTGGGATGGTAGGAGTGCTGAGGGAGTCCATCAGGCACCCTCAGTGAGGGGGGGGTTGTGTAATTGACCTCTGCTCTCGTCCTGGATAGGAAAGGATCATATCTGCTGGAAAATTTGGGGAGTGGATTTTGTTTGTGAATATGGAGAGTTATTACCAGAATGCAATTCAGAGCACAGAAGTGAGAGAGCACCATTGGAGAGCCAGGCTGGGTGAGACAGTTCAAGGAAGAGAATGCATGTTCCTGTGGAGGAGGAACTGCCCTTGGTTCTGGGCTGAGCAGTTAGTAAAGCAAAGGTTAGGCAGTGTGGAGGGCAAAAGTAGCTGGTAGGTGTTCTATAAGGGTGTGTGGTGATGGATGCACCCCTCTGAGCCCCTCTGTGCTGTGTTAGTTTGCCTTTGTGGGCTGGTTGTCTCTCTGACACCCTCACTTGATCATCTCTACTTCTGAGGCCACCTCCTTGGGCTGCTTAGAGCTCTTGCCCTTCCTGCTTTCAGAGGTTGGAGTTCTGACCTGGGAGACGGACCTAGACCCTGTTGTAGGTACCTTGGACTTCCCCGGCCACCCTGTCCTGGACAAGGGCACGGTCAGTCACTCGGCAGATACCTGGGACTCGCACTGATCCTACCTCCTTTGAGTCTCTTGAGTCTCCTTCCCTACTCCTGTCCTCACTGCTGCTGCCTATGCCTTAGTACATATGAGCATGGCAGGCCTGCCTCTACTTGGGTGACATTGGGCCCCACTCTCTTGCTAGTTTTTTCCTGGGTATTCCAGGTTTCTTTCAGTGTATGGTACCTATATGTTCCCTCCTTCATTGTTCTCCCCATCCTCACCCCAAGCCTGACCTGACCTACAGGACCCTCTGGCCCTGCTGCTGTTTTGTGGTTTTGTCAGGAACGTGACACTGAGGCATAGTGTTTAATGTCAGTCCTGCCAGATGAACTGTGGTTTGTCAGGGAGCCCTTGGTTTTCTAGTCGATCCTCTGGGCCTGGCCTGAGTCCTAAGTCAGAGCAGACATGTGCCAGTCTCTGGACCTCCCCTAGAGTGTGATGGACTCCTCTTGCCTCTAAGTAGTAGGCAGGTAGCATTGGTGGGCCTCTGAATAAGGTTGTGCATGGATTCTAGGCTGTGCCCCCACACCACCTCATGATTCAGAAAAGAGAGTTTGTAGTTACTGTTCTTAAGAAAATTTGACTTTGGAAAGGATGAATACCTACCATTTGCATTGACATGAATGGAACTGGGGAGTTTTATGCTACGTGAAATAAGTCAAGCAGAGAAGGACGTTATCATATGGTTTCACTCACATGTGAATGTAAGAAATAACACAGAGGACCATAGGGAGGGGAGGGAAAACTGAAGGGGGAAAATCAGAGGGAGTCAAACCATGGAGAGACTCTGGATTCTGGGAAACAAACTGAGGGTTGCAGAAGAGAAGGAGGGATACCAGTCTGGTGATGGGTATTAAGGAGAGCGCGTGTTGTGATGAGCACTGGATGTTAGACACTACATCAAAAACTAATGTTGGCTAATTGAACTTAATAAAAATAAAAAAAGAAAATTTGACTTTTAGGAAAGGATATTTATTTATTTAAAGATTTTATTTATTTATTTGACAGAGAGAGACACAGCGAAAGAGGGAACACAAGCAGGGGGAGTGGGAGAGGGAGAAGCAGGCTTTCGCTGAGCAGGGAACCTGATGCAGGGCTCAATCCCAGGACCCTGGGATCATGACCTGAGCTGAAGGCAGATGCTTAACGACTGAGCCACCCAGGCGCCCCTAGGAAAGGATATTTAAAACAAAACTATGACATGATTTATTTATGGGCAATAATATTTCCTATAGCATATTCTAAATTTTGTCCTTCTGTCATGTTTTAGGAGGCAGCTTTCCGAAAAGTAGTACAAGCAACTATGGTGCGAGATCGCCAGCATGGTCCTGTGGTAGAATTGAACCGGATTCAGGTAACAAGTGGAAACTGTTCTTAGTCTGACACTTCTCAGATAGGATGGTTTTGTGGTTGGGAGTCATAGCCCCCCACAGCTTGGGGTGAGAGCAGACTTTCTCATGTGCCCTTGCTTTAGAGAGCAAAGCGCCACCTATCTGTGATATTCTGTGGTGCTGAGGCTTCCAGTGAGAATGTAAATTGTTTTCTTTTTTTTTCTTTTTTTTTTTTTAAAGATTTTATTTATTTATTTGACACCGAGAGAGAGATCACAAGTAGGCAGAGAGGTAGACAGAGAGAGAGAGGAGGAAGCAGGCTCCCCGCCAAGCAGGGAGCCTGATGCGGGCCTCGATCCCAGGACTCTGAGATCATGACCTGAGCTGAAGGCAGAGGCTTTAACCCACTGAGCCACCCAGGCGCCCTGTAAATTGTTTTCTTTGTAACAGAAGTCAGAAAGACTTATTTCAGATAATCCAGAAGGATGCATACAGATAAGCAAAGAGGGAAAAGTAAAAATGGCCATATTTCCACCACAGAGTGATAACGACTGCTGACATCTGGAGGTGTGTTTGTATGTTTGTCATAATTGAAAGTGGATGCATTTCTTTTGTAACTTGCCGTTTTTTCCCCTTATTGCATTGTAAGCACCTCTCCTTGCCCTATAGTAGGACTGTGGGATTATTTTTACTGACCACCTACCCCATGTTCTCCTAGTTTCCTCTGTCAGATTTCTCTGCAGGGCGCTGGAAGGCTGTGCCCACTTTTCTGGGATATAGCAGGGCTTCTCGGCACGGCCCCAACTACAAATGTGTCTTCAGTTGCCTTCCTTGTGTTAGGTTCTGAGAAACAGGGCCAGTCAGAGGCCCTTCATACATCAAATTGTATGTGGGGACAATTCCTATTCCCAACCAGCCTCACACCCTTTCTGGCTCTGATAGCTGTCTTTGCCTATTTAATAGACCAGAATCACTAATACTGTTCTATAGTAATCGGAGAAGTGAAAAGTAGGCCATCTCTGAATTAATCCTGCTGCCAAGTATAGATAAACTTAGAGTTTAAAAAGTTAACTAAAAACAAGAGAACTCCACCACTGATTATGATACTGTGTGTACTTGACATTTAACATGCAGATGAAATGGACCCACCTCTTGGAACAGAAACAGAGTTACTAAGAACAAATTCTTTGTTACTTTGTATTAACACATGATTTTTACCCTGATGTTGGTTGCATGACTAGACATTTCTCTAGAGTTGCTCTTGGGGCATTTTGAATTAAGACACAAACTCTTGTCATTTGTTGGAGAACACATGTGACCACACTGATGGAAGTAGTCCTTTCACTGACGTCAGACTCTAATGCTAAGCTGGAGGTCAGTCAGCCTACTCTGCAAACAAATGGCTGTTTAATTAGGTTCATAAAAAAGGTTTTATTTCCCCACCTTGAGGATCATTTTGGTTTGTTCTACGGTATTAGGTCTTAAACACTGAAGTTTATAAGTGAGGAAAGTTCAGCTAACACAGATGGTTGAGCATTGCTAGATCATATGCCTGCCCCAGCCACACACAGGTGCCTAGTCAGGGACAGTGGCCTGATATGGGTATTCAGATCTGGGGCTTTTGGCATCATTGAGTCTTGGTGACCTGGGACCCAGGTTAAGCATGCCTTTTCTGTCTTTCTCTTATGTCAGAGTTTTCATTCATCATGTTTGGATACCTCTTTCCTTCTTGTCTTTATGTTCCAGCACAGTGCCTTGTGTTACAAAAGTGTTCAGTACGTGTTTGAAAAAATAGAATGGATAAAGGACAAATTCACATTAGGATTTTTAAAATGGAAAAAAAAAAAGGATTTTTAAAATGCACACAAACAGCATTCAATGCAGCATGCCATGGGTGCTCTAGTATCCCCAGTGGCCCTCTGGTACCAGAGTAAGGTTCTCTTCAGTTCAGACTTCATACTTCCCTTCTGAAGCTAGAAAGATCTTCCACAAAGACATAGAATTGTTTTTTTGATCAAAAATAGAATAGAGGGTGAGAATGGGGTGTATATCATAAATCCAAGTTGAGCTCAAGATACCAGTTGATCCAGAAAGGTGATGTCAGCTGTCCTGTGGCCACAGGTTGCTGCTGGCATCCACCTTCTCCCATGGGTGGATGGGATTGCGATTGTAGATATTCTCATACTGTCTGTGCAAAGTGTTCTAGAGACACTAAAACATAGGCATGTTCCTAGAGGGTTTTCTTTGTTTGAATATGATTTAGTTTTATAACAGAATCCGAAAATCAGTGTACATAAAAATTTTTAATTTAAAATTTACTGCAGAATTAATGAGCATGCTCATCTCTGAAAATTTAGAAAATTCAGATTAAAGGCAATTAAAATGACTTATATTCCTACTGTCCAGAAGTAGCCACAGGTACACAGGTGCCTGTCCTTGCAGAGTCATACCTGTGTCCTCATAGCCATTTCCTTCAGAGGAGCTAAGAGCATCAGTTTATTTTAATTGGTATTGTAAATGGAGGTGATGTGACATTCAGAGTAGGAAGATGGGTCTGCATCTTGTTTCTCATGGATGGACACATCCGTCCTCCTTTCTATAGCTCAGTTTCCTCCAGGGATTTTGGGTACCTTGAAGAACTGCTGTGAGGTTTAAATGAAATCACATTTGTGAACATACAGTCAAATATGTGGCACAAAGAACATTTCATTCCATAGGAAGCTATTATCATTATTGTCATTATTCATAAGTCTTATTTATGATTATTTGTGTGTGAGAATTAGCTATTTAAAGTCACCCTAGAACTTACTAAGAATAAGAAGTTAGGATTGTGAGAGTTTAGCTGGAGGAGGCAACAGGAAAGTGCATTTTCATGAATATTTTTCCTTAACTTTTCATTTTGCCATTTTTTTAGACTGAGCTTCTCAGGTATTCTGAAGCATTGTGTAGCCTATAAAACTGCAGGGTTACTGAGTTTACATCAGGTGAGGGTCTTGAGGGCTCTTGGTCTGATCTGTTTGAAAATCTTAGTTTAGGGTGAGAAATACAGGTAGAAAAAGTGATTGTACTTGGGGGAGATGCAGTGACCACAAGGGTTGGAGTAGGATACATGCAGATGAGTAAGGGAGGGGAGGAAGTTTCAATTTTGGATGAGGTGGTGCCTCCAGGTTTGGTCTCAGCCATTTGGTTTGAAGCTCAGAGTCCTGATAGTCTGCTAAGGAGAGCTGCTTTTGGAGTTCCTGGCATCTTATTCATAGAGGCTAAGGCAGTGTGGTAAAGTGGTTGGCCATGGTTAAAGTTATGAAATGTGAGGATGAATCATATTATAGTTATTCACCACATGGGCTGCCACCACCCCATGTGAATGGCCAACCCAGGTCTGTGATTTCTTGAGGGAATGTTTACTTAGACACCACCAGTCCTAAGGGGTGCTGTGATGTGGCAACATGCTACACACATTTGGGTGAACAGGGGCTACATCTCCCATGATGATAGCAGAGCTTCCATTAGCACAGTTGTCCAGCAGGCATCCTGTGTGTGAGGCCTGTTTAAACATGTGGTGTCCAGTGAGGGGAAAGGAGTGTGAGACCAGTCTTTGAGGTTCTCAGAGGGTTTATGTGCAGGAAGTAAGGGACTTTATGTAAGGGAGGAGGAGGAGCAGTCATAAAGAAATGAGGCGTGGTCTAGAAGCTCTTCAACCTTGTACAGGTGTTTTCTGTATGTTTTGCTTTGTTTTGTTGGGTGATTGCAGCAGCATTTGAATGCTACTATCTGTGGGCTCCACTCATGACAGCTCTTTAAGTCCAGCAGCAGAATGCTGGCTGGACTTCTACCCTGGTGACCAGGGCAGAGGAGTAAGGGGTAACGAGAGGGGCAAGTGGTTTTAGGATTCATTGTTGCCACAGATGTCCCAGGGCTGGTTAGCTGTGGAAGATAGTAACTGTGTGCTTTCTGCTGCTGTTGCTGTTTCATATTTATTTCTTTTTTCCTCTCTAGGTCAAACGTTCAAGGAGTAAAGGTGGCCTAGCAGGCCCTGATGGGACCAAGTCTGTCTTTGGGCAGATGTGTGCTAAGATGAGCTCGTTTAGTCCTGACAGCCTCCTCCTCCCCCACCGTGTCTGGAAAGTCAAGTTTGTGGGTGAGAACTTGCATGTACTGGCAGGCCTGTGGTCCTGAGGGTTGGCAGTCTGAGCACAGATAGTAGTGCAGTGGGCATTACAGGGAGAACTGAGAAGTCCATCTACTTGCACTCTGCTGGGCTTTGCTGGTGTGACTATGAGTTGTTGACTCTCCTTTCCCCCAAGGTGAATCTGTGGATGACTGTGGTGGTGGCTACAGTGAGTCCATAGCCGAGATCTGTGAAGAACTGCAGAATGGACTCACCCCACTTCTGATCGTGACACCCAATGGGAGAGACGAGTCAGGAGCCAACCGTGACTGCTACCTGTTCAGCCCCGCTGCCAGGGCGCCTGTGCACACCAACATGTTCCGCTTTCTGGGTGGGCCTTCTTGCACGGGCATGATGCCTCAGTTATGTGACTACCCAGTTAATGTCTACCCTGTCTTGGGAATGACAAATATTTTGAGTATTTGGTTTTAACTTTTTCAGTGTGCAGGTGCAGGGACATGTAGAGCCCAACCATCAGTGAATGGCTGGGTGCTAAGGGCCAGAAAATGTCTGGTACACCAAAGATCTGAAATACCATGTTTCTGCAGCTTAAATGTATCTGCAACTTGGGATCAGATCTGACGGGTTTTGATAGTTGGTCATTCCCTCTCTCCTTTCCATTAAGTACCTGTGCTGCATGTTCCTGTTGCTCCCTGTGCCTCTCCAAGTACTGCACCCACCTTCCTTGAGAAACTCCATCTGTTTGTTTTGCCCTCAAAGGAACAGAGATTGACCTCTGTGTGGCTTATACCTATTGATACAAAGAGAAGAGTTAGAAACTAGGCCCATAAGAACAAAAGGAAACAGTGAATTTAGAACAGGACAAAATGTTTTAAGGATGGACCTGTCTCTGTGAATTTGGGTAACATTGGTTTAGAAGGCACTAAGGCCCAGTGTGGAACTATTCTGTGGTATTGACTGAACTATATGTTTTATCATTGATTTCAAGTATCTCCTGTTACTTGTGCCTTGACTGAGCAGGTGTGTTATTGGGCATCGCTATCCGGACTGGGAGTCCCCTGAGCCTCAACCTGGCCGAGCCTGTCTGGAAGCAGCTGGCTGGGATGAGCCTCACCATTGCAGACCTCAGCGAGGTAACCACCAGGAAGGTGGGGATGGGGAAATGTGATACCTAGTGTACCTGGTACAGAGTGCAGGGGGCATCCCTGGCTGCAGACTACCTTCTAGTAGCAAAGAAGGTCTGTAGATGTTAGGCTAGTTTGCTTCTGGAACTTGATAGACCATCTATTTTGTAGTGCTTTGCAACTTGAAATCTTGTCAGATAAGAAAGTTCACCAGTTTTCCTGTGGAGGATTAGAGTTTGTGAGCGGCTGGGTGGTGGCTTTGGCTTTCAGGTGGGGACTCATGACTGGCTGACCACAGCCAGCATCTTTCCTGTGGCCATACTTCCTTTGGTACCATGACTGTAGGGCGGGATCCATCTCCAACCAGTGGCTGTTGCTCTCTTAGTGGTTAATTTTAAGGACTTCCTTGAATTACAAGCTCTTTCCTCTGCTCCCTGGGTGAAGTACTTTCTCACTGCTGGTCTCTTTTATTTCCTGGCATATATAACGCACCAGCAGCCTTGAGGTATGACCAGTGTAGACTGAGCTTCCCTCATGGGTGAACACCTCATGTGTGAACTACGGTGAGAAGTGTGGTAAAGACCGTGACTTAACATATGGGCTCCCTTTTTTTCCCTTAAAAGGTTGATAAAGATTTTATCCCTGGGCTCATGTACATCCGTGACAACGAAGCCACCTCAGAAGAGTTTGAGGCCATGAGCCTGCCCTTCACTGTGCCAAGTGCAAGTGGCCAGGACATCCAGCTGAGTTCCAAGTACACACACATCACCCTGGACAACCGTGCAGAGTATGTCCGGCTGGCAATAAACTACAGGTGGGGTCATCTGCCTTCCATTGTTTTGACTCAGTAAATAGCAAAAATAGGAAATAGTTTGCTTGGATGGCTGCATTTTTCAGAAATTCCATATAATAAAATGCTAGTGGACTTGGTTCCAATGACTGCTGATCTGTAGTCATCAAAGCTTATTTTGTAATCCAAGTCAGAGTATCCATTATTCTTGCCCGAGATTCCTGGCTCTGACTAGAAAACCCAAGATGGATAGAATTGTGCTATTTTGGGAGTTCTCCCGGCAGAACTCAGAGGACCTGTGGGTGCCCCACTGTGGTCTATGAACTCTCCTGGGCAGCAGTGTGTCAGGGCTAGTCCCACCCCTTCTGGCCCTCTGTAAAGCCACCCAACAAGCTTCTGGTGCTCCTAACTGCTTCCACCTGACATTATAAGTCCACACAGTGGACCTTATTCTCCAGAAGCACCTGGCCAGGTACTTGGTGAGATTGCACATTGACTGGGCTTTGCTTGCTGAGTTTTGGTTGTGAGTGGTCCTAGCAAGTGTGCTGTGCTGTCCCTTTGTGTTCATTTCTGCCTTATGCCCTAATTCACCAGTCATGAAGGCCCTGAGCACAGTGTTTCCTTCCAGAGGGATCTTACTGTGGGTGCTGTGGAGCCTGGTTCTCTGATTATGCACATCTAATTCTGGCTCCTTCCTGGGTATGCAATAAGTATGAAGAATTGTGTCTTGGAAGCTCTAGGTAGTTTTTAAGATTATCTTCTGTGTGCCAGTGTAGGTGAACTCTGTCTGTGAGAAGCTCTATGATGCCATTTTTATAAGTTACCTGCCTTGGTCATCTGTGTGGTAAGGCTTGGTATGAGCAGGACAAGACCTATGTTACCAAAGATAGAAATGCAAAGTGATTTTTTCTTTCAGACTCCATGAATTTGATGAGCAGGTGGCTGCCGTTCGGGAGGGAATGGCCCGAGTCGTGCCTGTCCCCCTTCTTTCTCTGTTCACTGGATATGAATTGGAAACGATGGTATGCCCCTGAGTGCTGCTGCCCTAGAACTGCCTTTTGCACATTGAGCCACCAAATCAGTGCCATTAGTTAATTTCTTGGTTAAATCTTGCACTTAATTTACATCTGAAATATGGTTATGCCTGTGAAGTGAAAACACGTTTGAAAAGTGGGTGTTCCCTTCCTGTGTCCTTCCTTTCCTTGCAGCTCCCATCCCACACCAGGGTGGAGCACAGGGTCAGGTGCAGATCCACCCGAACACAGGGGACCCGTCCCCCTGATTGTCCACTCTGGCTTTCACACACGTCCTGCCTGAAACAAGCCTTGGTAGAAAGGGATTGACTCTATACTGAAGTGAAAAGTCAAAAGTGTCAGTCAGCCCTGATGGTATGTCCTTCTCTAGGTATGTGGCAGCCCGGATATCCCTCTGCATCTCCTAAAGTCAGTGGCAACATACAAAGGAATTGAGCCTTCTGCATCCCTGATCCAGTGGTTCTGGGAGGTGATGGAGTCCTTCTCCAACACAGAGCGTTCCCTCTTCCTTCGCTTTGTGTGGGGCCGGACGAGACTGCCCAGGACCATCGCTGACTTCCGGGGCAGAGACTTTGTCATCCAGGTGCGGTTCCTGCATATCTTGTGGTGTCAGCTGTGGGGGCATGCTCCTTGCGTGTGATCCTACAGCAGATTAGAAAATGGGACTCTCGTGTTATGTGGTTTTTCCTTCTTTCGGGAAACAATAATAAAAAGCACACCCCCAACTTCTTTGATTTGATTGCTCAAAATTTTATGACTACTTCTGGAAAATTTATCTGGCTACCACCAGAAGATACTGCTATTATGTCAGCATTTTTGAGATTTTGAGCACAAGTGTCATTTAATGCATATATTTGATTCTCTGGTTGGATTAGGTAAATTAAGTAATGTTGCTTACTGGGAAAAATAGAACACCCATCAGATTGAGAACAAGAGTTTTGCTTTGATTTCTAACTCTGTGGTCCAGTGGTCAGAAACAGGCTTTGTTTATCTGCTGAGTCACAGGGTGAAGTAATGTAACCCCCCTCTCCCTCCTCTATCCTGAGGCAACAGGTGTGACTTTCCAGGTAGCAATACTGTGGGGTTGGGGGACTTCTCGGAGGGACAGATTGGGGTGGAGGGTCCATTCTCCCTGCATGCTTGAAAGGATTTGGGGATGGGTTCCTTCCTGAGCACAGCCTGACTCCAGTCTCTGACTGGGGTTGCAATAGTAGTCACTTGCCAGAGAAATCTTTGAGAGCAACATATAGTTTTTCTCTCCAAAACTAGGTAATTCCTGGGTCCAGAATTCTTGCTGGCTTCATTGTGTTTTATTTGAAGTAGTCAAAAGGGGCTAATGGGTTTAAGGATAATTCTCCACATGGGTGTGTGCTGAGTCTGTGTCCTCTGCCTGCCTTGTACCAGGCCCTGTTCACAGCACTGATTTGTCAAAAGTAATTGCCATGGTAACCAATTGCTATTCTTGACTATAAGTCCTAGCAATTACTGAGTTGTTCCTTTTAATTTCTAAAATGGGCTAGAGTATTTGTTTTCTGATACTTTGTTATTTTTAACCAAAAATATTATGATTTTGTGAGAGTCAAGAGTCTAATGAACATAAAAATAGATGAACAGTTCTACCTGTCCTTGTACATAGTCTCTGATTATTTAACGTTTTTTCTTCAATAGGTATTGGATAAATACAACCCTCCTGACCACTTCCTTCCTGAGTCCTACACCTGCTTCTTTTTGCTGAAGTTGCCTAGATATTCCTGTAAGCAGGTGCTGGAGGAGAAACTGAAATATGCCATCCACTTTTGCAAATCGATAGACACAGATGATTATGCTCGCATAGCCCTTACAGGAGAGCCAGCTGCCGATGACAGCAGTGATGACTCAGAGAATGAAGATGTGGATTCATTTGCTTCAGACTCTACGCAGGATTATTTAACAGGACACTGAGATGGAGAAATGCCATTCATCGCAGGACACCAGGAGACTAAGCAAGGAGGCAGAGTGCTGCAGTTTAGAGTGCAGGAAGTAGTGTGTTTGATGAGAAATATTAGGTCTCTAAAATGCATGGGGGTGGGCAGGAAGACTGATTGCTCATGATAGAACAATGAATGGAATAATGATTGGGAAATCAGCCTTGCACATGGGGCACTATGTGGACACTAACATTTATTTTCAAGACTTAAAAGGGTCTTACCCATAATGCTGCATTACATGTAGAACTTCTGTGTTTACTACAATGTGTAAATGTTTATATAAATACTGAATTGCAGCATCCCCAGAATGAATAAAAAGCCTTTTTACTTGTGGGTGCAATAGATTGTTTTTGGTTTTTTGTTTTTTTTTTTTCATTTTTCTTTTCAAGTGTTGTGCATTGTCTCAATTGTACATTGGAAATACTGTGTAATGATTAAATCATATTATAAATATTTCAATTAATATTACCCTGAATTTGTTTATTAAAAGTTTTTGAACATTAAATGATCAGTATTACTTAAATGCATCTAGAGGTTATTTAAACCAAAACCAAAACAAAAAGGCCATTGATCTCCCTCTTCTCCCCAGGTGCACATTTTAGCATATGCAGTATGTAACTTGAATTGAGGCCTTTCTGTGAGCAATATCTATCATAGAAAGTATACTATATATAATGTTCGTGTCCTGTATATCCCTAAATTTTAATTCCCTATGAATAAAACATCTGTCATAAAATTGTAAGCTGAACTTTCTTATCTGGTTAGATTAGCACTGGTGGATGTGCTACAACCAAAAAATAGTCTTTGATAGAGCATTAGTTAAAGCCATTCCAATGTAGTTTAGACATTTTTGATTACAAAAACCAAACTCAATCCAGTGACAAAGGAGGAATGGGTAAAAGAATGGGAAGGTTCAAGGGGAGTAGCTGGTATTGGGAACTGAGGACCAGGAGTCTTCAGGACCTGTTCCCCTGCCCTCCACCCCCACCTGCCCTGGTTCCCATCCCATTAGCCTGGGGTCAGGGGTGTGTTTCTGGTCCAGTTGACCATGGAGTAGGATTTGAGAGCTGCGTGTTCTAGAGTTGTGTGAATGGCGGGTTCTCTGCAAAGGGAAGGACTGAGAATAGGGTAGGAAAGTTGACTAACAGGCCTGGCGTGCTCAAACTTGAGGTAAACTAGATGAAGGCCCAAAAGGAGATGTTTTTTGTTGAGAGACTATTTCTTTATTCAGGGACACAATGTTTTGCATTAGAAAATCCAAAGAGAGAAAAGTTTCTGGGAATTTACCTATGACCAAATTTGTGAATGCCCAGGTTAGTCTTTTATTTTTACCTTGGCTCTGAATCTCTAATCTGTGAGGTGTTTTTCAAATCACCAACTTTTTTTCTTGTCGTCATCTTTTGCTGCATAACAACTCCTAAATTTGGTGGCATGCAAGATGCAACATTTATTTCTCTCACATACCTGGATTGGCCAGTCTTGGCTGAATGGCTCTAGACAATGGGTTAGGTAGGGCTCTGCTTCACATGCCTTTCTGATGACCCAGGGCAAGAGAACAATTTAAAACAGGTGAGGCCTATGCTCAGAACTGATCTGTTCCTCCACCCACATTCTGAGGGCCAACCCCCAAACCAAGTAGACTGACAAATGTCTTTTGCCTCTACAATAGCTGCTCTCAAAGTCTTGTTCAAGGCCCCCTTGGTTTCTCTTTCATGGTGTCCCATGAGGTCCTCCTTTTTCCAACTATATATCTGCATGAAACTAAATTTTTTTCATATCCCGCAACTAAAACTGCATTGCAATGTATGGATGGCAGAAACCGAAATGAGGTTCCAGCTGTCTTCTCATAAGCCAGATGGTAAAAAGATTAATAAACATGTTAACGCTATTCTTTTCAGTAAATCAACTTTTTTAGTTTTGGAAAGTAGTTTTTCAGAGTAGTATTCATGTTAATAAATAATGGGTTTGTTGGGACACTTGGTGCAGTTGGTTAGGCATCTGACTCTTGGTTTTGGCTCAGGTTGTGAGGTCAAGCCACACACATTGGGCTCAACCCTCAGCACGGAGTCTGCTTGGGATTGTCTTACTCTCCATCTGCGCTTGGTGCTCATAGTTGCTTTCTCTTTCTCATTCTCTCAAATATCAAAGAAAAATAAGTAATAGGTTTATTTTATTTTAAAATGAATGAATATTTTAAAACATTTTACTTTTTAATTTCCAATATAGTAATTATTGATAGATAGAACCTAGATAAAAATTACTGAATGAAAAAGCGTTCTGAGTCAAACTGCTGCAGAGGAGGGAATTGCAAAGTCATCACCGGAAGTGTGGTCTGGGGAACTGCAAATAGCTGGGACAGCCATGCCTTCCACCTACCTGGCTTTGTCTCTGCTGTGTTTACACTGTTCAGAAGCAATTGCCTGAGACCTACTTGTTATGAGCTCTTTTTATTTAACTTCAGAAATGCTGGAGGATTATCTGTTCCCTACTCAAAAAAATTCCACTAAAAAAAAAAAAGGACTTGATTTTTATAGTAACAATTTCTTCATTTTTGTCTAAGTTACCTTTCCTTTTCAATTTAATTTTTTAACTTTTATTTGATGTATGAGACCTAAAGTTATGGTTCACTTTGGCAGATTGAAATTAGTGCAGCAGAACCTATGGAAAGGTAAACTGTAGGAAAGAGATTCAAATTGTGCTAGGAGTGGAAGTCTTCAGTCATTGATGAAGACTCCTTAGTTTTATTAGCAGGTTCCATCAACATTTTGAATCATGGATTAATCCTTTCTGAGGCAGTTAGATGGTGTGATGCAGCATGTGTGTTTTTCTACCAATAAAAGTAGTGGATGCACATTTACAATGTGTATGAAGCTTCATCTGTTTAGATTTACAAAAACGTAATATGATTCTGAAAGACACACCTCATCGTCTATAAATGGTAGCACTCACCCCAGTGGCCTTTTGAGCACTAGGGAATATGGAGACAGTACCTGGCTGACAGGTGTTCAACAATGAACACTAAGGCGGGTTATTCATTTACATCAGCATGGAATACTGTCCAGCATCAAGGTGACCATTGACTTCTGAGGTTTTTAACTAGAAACACCTGGTTTAACTAGAAATCTAGGTATTCCAGAAAGAGCTTTCCGAGTCCATGTACATGTAAATTGTCTTGACTTGCAAAACTAGCCAAGATACTTTCATTTAGGGACAGTGGAAGAGAATGGAGAAGTCTGAGGTATGGGCAACTGGGTTTCTACATGCTGGTTATTCACATGTGGGGCCAGGCACTGGAGTTGGGGCCGCCTTCACATTGGGTTTGCTAGCCCAGGCAGGTAGGGAACATGGACTGGGAGACCCCTGGGGTTTTAGTCTGCTCTGTGGACTGGGGTCTTCTGATCCTTCCTAGCTCTTAATCTCAGTACACCTCAAGCTTTAGCACTGACGAGGCTGATTAATCATTCCCATTTTTGTATGTAAATACTTTACAGCAAGGATCTCTGCTAGGAAATGTTTCTTGGAAATCCCGTTAGGCTCAGTAAGAAGGACATGAATCCTGGGCATGGAGGGGCTGGGGTCATGGCTCCATCTGCGGGTGTGTCCACCCTGAGAGCCTAGGGTCTACCCTGCCAGAGCTCCAGGGTGCCAGGCAGGCTGGCCAGGGCTTGTGCAGTCACTCAGGAAGAGGCCACGGGGGATAACCCACTCTCATGGTATTATCCCTAGGTCTTTCCAACCACAGGGCCACCCATGCTGAACCTCTTCCCCTTTGCGAATCTGAAATGGCGTCCACGACCATGGGATTTCTAACTCACGGGGATCCCATATGAGACTAAAGTGGCCATGGGAGCCCCCCAGGATACTCAGTTATCCCACCACCCTGCAGGCTGGGCAGCCTGGCACTGCTTTCAGAAGGCACAGGTAGATATCACATTGCTGACACCCCTCCCTGGCTGCAGGCTGCATGAGGTGGGTCCCTGCTTGAGTGCAGGAACACAGGGGATGGGGCAGGGGCAGACCATAGACGGTTTGAGAACTGGTTCCACCAGCCCTGCTCCACTGTGGGGTCTTTTGGCCTGTGGATAGGTGAGCTCTGCTGTGTGCAACATGGGCCGCATACTGTGTAAACTGCCATCAGGCCAAGAGTGGTTCCTGGCCTCCTGTGCTTGGTCTTGCTGGCATGTCATAGTGGCCACAGGCATTTGGTGTCACTATTGTCGCTGGGAAATTCCTTGTGTGGCTTTGCTGTGACCCCAGCCCCAGCTTTGCATTCTCCTGTGCATGTGCATGCCCAATGGAGGCACCACTGCCCAAGTCCCTTTGCTATCCCTCCTCCTTTAGTTTGCTTGGATGGAAAGAGGTCTTTGGAGGTACCGTAATTTCTCAAAGCAGTAACATCCATCTCAAGGGAGGACACAGGGAAACTTGTAGTCGACATACAGGTCCTAGTGGAGCTGGCACAGGTACAGGACTCTGGGCATTGCCGCCCTTACTTACCAGGGCTGGAGTGGGGTAGACCTACTGCTGGTGGGGAGACACAGGGACACTGTCCTCGAGGGTGAGCATGTATGAGGAGCAGGCCCTTCTCAGCCACAGAGAGCCCTGGCTGGTAGGCCCCACCCCAACCACTTTTCAAAAAAAATTTTTTTCAATATATAATGGAATCTACATAATGAATTTTCCTCTAGCTCCTTACATTAAAAAATAGACTTTTATTAGAGCAATTTTATATTTATAGCCAAATTTAGCAGAAGGTCCAGAGATTTCCCATATACACCTTGTTCCTACACATGCATTGCCCCTACCAGAGTAGTACATTTTTTGCAGCCAATGTATTTATCATTGTAGTTTCACACAGAATAGTTTTACTACCTTAAAAATCCTCTGTGCTCTGTCTACTTAACTTTCCCTCTCCCCCCCCAAATCCCTGACCTTCTTACTGCCTCCACAGTTTTGCCTTTTCCAGAATGTCATATGGTTGGAATCTTTTTAGATTGGTTTCTTTCACTTAGCAATGAATTTAAGGTTCCTTCATGTCTTTTCATAACTTGATAGCTCATTTATTTTTACTGCTGAATAATATTCCATGGTCTGAATATGCCACAGTTTGTTTATGCATTCATCCACTGAGGGACATCTTGGTTCCTTCCAAGTTTTGGCAATTATGAACAAACCTGCTATAAACATCTGTGGGCAGGTTTTTGTGTCTCCCTTGGGTAAATAGCAAGGAATACAATTGCTGGATTATTTGGTAAGAGTAGTTTTAGTTTTGTGAGAAACTGTCAAATTGCTTTCCAAAGTGGCTGCACTGTTTGCATTCCCACCAGCAATGAGAGTTCCTATTGCTCCACAGCTCATTACATTTTAAATTGCCTTCAAAGTGCAGACTTGAAGGCCAGAATTCCTCCCATCGTTTGCATCATGCCTTCATTGTTCCCTTACTGATTCCTTGGCTAGGATGCAGTCTGTGATGATTTAAAATATGGCTCTAATGTTCTCTGACATTTTTCCCATCAAGGATCAGAGACTGTGTCCTTCCCTTTGAACCTGGCCTGCTTGACCAGTGGACTGATGGAAGTGACACCTGCCACTCCTGGGTATAGGACTGAAGGAACTGGCAGCTTCCAATTCCTGTCCCTTGGGCCCCTGCCACCATGCTATGAGGAAGTCCAAGAATCAGGGCAGCATCCATATGGTAGGGCATGCAGTCCCACAACAGAAATGAGTGAGGCCACCTCCCGATGAGTCCAGTCCCCAGTCTCAAGTTGCTTCCTGTCCTTTGTGCCACCTTGACAGTACTGGGGCTCAGATGATTTCTTTCCATGGTGCATGAGTTCCAGACCCATGGCATCTGGGAGAATGGTAAAATGGTTGTTATTTTTGCCACTAAACTTGGGGTGGTTTGTTACACAGCAGTAGATAAAGGGAACCCATGTGAGTCTGCATTTGATTTTTCTTTCTCAGGTCCCTCTCTTGGCTGGACAGAAGAGAGCTACCTTGGCTGTCTGCTCAGTGTCCCCTCTCTCCTACATCTCTTAGGAGTCAGGCTGAGCAGCAGTGGGTAAAGAGGATGTGTAGTCTATGAAGTCAGAGCAGGCAAAGGCTGGTGGCCAGAGTGGTCTGCACAGTGGGTGATCACAGGGACCTCTGAGAGAAGGTAGGATTTCCAAAGGGGAGCTGCAGAAAGATTTCCATGTGAAGTTGGGGTGGGGGACTGGGATAGAAATGGCTCTGAGTCACATCTGTTGAGGGTAAGAAGCCAGGGGCATTTCACTGGGTCACCCACAAACACATAAAATATGCACATCCACACATCCATATAAAACCCACCACTACTTATATCATGTAAGCAAATGGATTTTATTACAGGTATTTCAGAATTTATACATTCAACTACTGTATACTGGAAAAGAGCCACCTTTATCTAGCTTTTATGTCTGATTCCAATGATGCTCCTCTTTGCTAAGACCATTTAGATAGCTCCTATTTTGGAGTTTCCCTCATCCAAGAAAAGTATGACTCTATGATTAGATTTTGGTGAAGTCTTCCTGCTCAGCTCTGGAATCTCTACATCATTTCTGAGACTGTCCCTAGTCACTTCTGACTGAAGAAATTCAGAACTTCTCCATGGTACAGCACCAGCACCATGAGTTATGCTGTGGTTTCCAACAACATTACTTCCATCCAATCCTCATTCTTAACTGCCTGAATCCCTAATTGAACCTGGCTTCAACAACCAAGAGGATGGGTTAGCAATGACTAGGGAGCCCAGAGGTGGAGAGCCTGAAACTGGGTCCAGCATGGAACCCTGCTCTGCCTGGGCTTTATTGCTATCTAGGTTGGGACATGTAGATACCAATCCCTGGCAGGGGTGGGATTTCTTCCATAATATGGGCCAAATGCACTCATTCCTGGTACAGGGATAGTTGATCCCATGACAAATATTCAACAGCTACATAAAGAACATTAGGGGCTTGTGATGAAGGAGGAAGAAGGAAGCATGCAGTCAGCCCTGGTGGCCAGGCTCAGTCAGCAGGTGAAGCTTAGTAACATAGGTGAACATTAGTAACACAGGCATTAGTAAACTATGTGTTTGGCCATAGTCACCCTCCTTAGGCTTCATGATCCTTCGTTGGACCTGTTGGCCTGCACAACAAGGCTCCCCAAGTGTGGCTATTATTCTGTAAAGATGGCAGTAACCATTGAGGGTGCCTGCATATTCTACTCTGGGCTCCCTGTGACACTTTCTCTCCTTTATTGGTGTTTCTTGAGGAGTTGGAGGAGGATGCTCAGGCTCAGGGATGAGCGTGGATGTGTCTGCGTTTCTCCTGTGGTCACAAACTCCATAGGTGCCCTGCCCCATGTGAATGGAGTCACCAGTTACAGCACACGTGAGCTGTATCTACACATGACATGCATAGTAAACTGACATGAGGTGTCTGAAATGCCATACTGGACCTTATATCAGACAACTTGGGCTCTCTTGTAGTTGTGGCCAGCCCTGGGACTGCAGTGTGGCAGTGCCCACTGTGCTCTAGGAGGCCCAGAGGACCTTTGGATCCTTGGACCTGCTCCTGGGTAACCTGACCACACCCTGTCCTTTGCGATGTGCTTGTTATCAAGTCCTTGCCTCCCAAATACCTAGTGTAGCCAGACTCCATAAAGAAACAATTCTCCCAGAGAGGTTTATAGAGAACTTTTGGGGTTTATCTGTTACATGATGGAGGACCTAGGAGCCTCTGAATTCCTGCCAATCCTTGGGCAGTGATTGGGGGGCTAAGGCCCCACTTGAGCTGCCTGGCCCACTGCAGGCCTGGGTGTCTGTGTCCGTGTAGTATAATGTGTTTGTGTGTGCTTCTGTGTGTCTTGTGCATGTCTGTGCATGTGTGTATTTATGTGTCTCTATGTGCCTGTTTATGTTTCTGTTTGTGTTTCTCTATGTGTCCCTGTTTCTGTGTGTGCTTAATATGTCTGTGTGTAGTGTATGCTTGTGGTGTGTGTGTGTCTCTGTGTCTGTGTAGTTTTTGTTCTGTGTGTATGTTTGTGTGTTTATATGTGTGCCTGCATTTCCTTATGTGTGTATGAAACTTGTATCTATGTGTGTGTACTGTCTGTGTGGTGTGCCTGTCTACGTGTGTACTTATCTGTATCTGAGTTTAGTTTGTGTGCCTGTGTATCTGATGTGTCTGTGCGTGTGTTTGTGTGTGTCTCTGTGTTTACGTCTTTTGTGTGTGTTGTATGAGAGAAAGTGATCTTTCCACAAAGGTAACATTGGCCCCAGCCCTAGGCTGGAGAGAGAACAGGCAATGAAAAATAAGAGAAATGCTGGACAGGTTTATTAGCAATAGCTGAGAATTCTTCAAAGGGAGAAGAGAAAAAACTAGATAAAATAGTCACTCAGTTTATGTTTTCCAAATTCTTGTTCATAAGGAAAAACCTGTACTTGGCTACCTTCTGTAAACTAGACCTTGTAATGCGCACAGCGAGCACAGTGTCAGCTTTCAGAGAGGGTCTGGCCTTTTACCAAGAGCCTTTATTCTCCATTTCCTGAGTCTCCTGTAGCTCTTGGGGTGAGGGACCCCTCCGCCCTGCGGGCTGCCCTGGGTCCCGGGGCAGTGCCCCTGGTGACGTCTGTGGGCGTGGTCTGGGCGGGAGGGGCGGAGAAGGGCTCGCCACGCCCCCGGGGCGCCCTGGTCCGCATCCCGCGCCTGCAGACTTTTTCTTAGTCAGATTACTGCTCTCCACTCAGCGTTCCGGAGCAACTTCACTTTTGTTGAGAAAGATCAAGTCTTCAGGCCAGTGGGGAGAAAGGAGGTGAGGAACTAACTTGTCTGTTCTGGGGAGCAGGTAGGGTTTTAATAATCCCGTGTTCAGTTGTTACTTTATGGAGCAAGGAAAGTTCGTCTGTGGGAAAATGAGTATTTGGTGTGAGCACAGGGAACTCCCTCCCACACCAAGCATTTTCTGGATTTGATGGGAGCAGCTCCCTAAGAGGCAGGTTCCCAGGACAAATCGGGTCCCTCACTCTGGGGTGGGCCATGGGGATATTGAGCGGAGTTTGGCCATGTTCAGACAGAGAATGTTCTGCTTGAACTGCAGGGCGGCATCTGTTCCCACCGCTGGCTTCACACACGTGAGCACTAGTCAGGCGTTTCTGTGCAGTGGAATGCACCAGGGGGGAACTTTAAATCCCCCAGAGCCTCTTTTTCCCACTCTGGCCACACACAGCGGAATAAATGGATTTAATGTTGCTAGCTCCTTACAAGGATATGGATATTAGGCACAAGCTTCCCTGTGTGTGGACATTTTTGTGTTTGCAGACCCAGACCTAGGCCAGGGGCTCAGCAGGTGCCTGGCATTCCACCACACAGGACTGGCTGCTTGTGAAGTCCCCAGGTGACCCTTTGAGGACTGACTTCAGGATATGACAACTCCACAATATGCAGTGATTCTGAGGAAGAGCAAACAGGAGGCTGTTAGCAGTTGTAGGCAGTTGTTATCTCCTGAATAAAAGGCAGTCCGTTGTAACCTGAACCACCTAGAGAATGCCGCCCCTGAGGTTTGCTTATAGGGGGTGGCATAGGGTCTGTGTCCAGGCTCCTGGGGCAGGACTTGTGGGAGCTGGGAACTTGAATGCTTCTGGTGATACCAACTCTCATAATTGTTAATGAGGATTAAATCTCATTAAAAAAACAGAGGTGAAAGAAAGCTCTAGATAAACTGTAAACAACTGCACAAAAACTGCTTGATACTGCAATTTAGTTTACAAACATTTGAGTGTAGTTGTTCACATCAGATATAAAGTGGAAGTGATTTAGGAACATAAGTTTTATTATACTGGTGAAAAGCAAATGCTGATACTATTTTTGTTTTTTGAGAAGTTCATGACCCTTTTGAAGTTAGCTCAGGTCTGAGGAACATCAGGAATTACGGAGGAAAGGAGAGCCCTGGCTGCAGATTCAGCAGTGCCCACACCTGGGAAACCTGGAAAGGATTTTAAGCCAGAGGACACATGTATATTTTGGAAATATCACTGTGGTTGGGTGGTAGCTAGCTGAGTCGCACCCACTGAGAGATGGCCACACAGCCCAGGGGTGGGGGGTGGGGGGTGGAGAGCATTTCCTAGATATAGGGTCTGCAAGGTGAGGACAGCCCTCAAGCTCTGGGTTTGTGAGCACTTTTGAGATATCAGGGGAGACAAGGAGGTGGCTGCACATAATGATCTAGGCTGCAGAGGGAGCTTGGGGGCATCGCCTGTCAACCAGAGAGATCTAAGCCTCTTGGGAAAGGGGAGAGGAATAGCCACTTTCAACTCCAGGGTGTGGGGGAGAGGGTGGGGTTGGGGGCAGGGTTGGGGTGCGGTGGGGAGGGGTTGGGCCTGCAATGGAGACACGTAAGGCCAGAAAAAGGAAAGGATAACCTAGAGACTTAGAGGCTCAGAGGAGGTGCCCTGTAGAGGAACTCTGTGACTTTTCCATCTTTCCTCTATATTGGAAATAGAGGAAGAGACCCCAGAGACCAGGTCTGTCTGGTTAGGTCCTGTGGGTGGCTGCACACCTTGAGGAGGCAGTTTCCTATGCCTCCTGGGGCGCCCCCCACTGCACCTTCGGAGAGCAGGCTCCTCTCATACAGTTGCCCAAGCACTCGCGCTACCTGAGTGGCCAGTGCCGCCCGCGGTAGGGCCCGACTTGGTGGCCTCTCTGGCCACTCGGTGGTGAGGTCGGTGCTCTGGTCGCACCGCTGTGGTTTCAGTGCCCCAACCTGAAGTGCACCGCGAACCAGGAGGCACGCTCCACGGGAGACAGTAGTGACGACTCCCCTCAGAGCACGTCTGTTTTTTGAGGGGCAAAGGACAGTTTCAAACTGTTTGCAGGAAGGACGAAAGTCAACAACACAGCAACACAGGAATAAGGGGAACAGCCTGAAGTGCAGGTAGAAGAGATGGCCTCTTCCTCTCGTGGGGGCTGGCGGCAGGGCCTGGCGTAAGGGGGGTCCTGCCGAGGACAGGAGGCAGCCCAGGGCGGCCGAGTTCCAGACTGCAGCAGGGTGGCATCGCCCCTGGAGGCCTCTTGGGTGTGCTTCTGAGTATAGCCCACTCGTTACCTTCCCTGGGCACAGCACAGGAAGGGCAATTCCCGTCACAGGCTCGGAGACTATTTAAAATGAGAGTGTAAAAGAGCAGACAGTACGGTTGGATTGAAAGTTCTAGAAACTTCTACGCCAGTTCACATGTTAGAAATCCCATCTGAAGGGATACAGGGTCAGACTGTGCACTGGTCTGGTGTGGGACAGAGGACTTTTCCCCCGGGGCTTGCTGAGAAGGAGGTTGAAGCCCCACCCTACCCCAAGGGCTGGGCCTGTTCCTTTTCCGCTTTCATCTACTGGAAAAGTGCAATGGACTCAGACACCTCCGAGGCAGCCACACCCCCACAGACAGCCACGCCCCTGCAGATACAGACCCTCCTACCCCAGCGCCCTGCAGGCAGCCAGCCATAACACTCCCCCCCTCCCCCCCCCCACTCCCCACTGCCAAGATTGCTGGGGAAGAAAGCAGAGCCAGAAGACAGACACATTCAGGACCAGGTGGGAAGACAGCAGCATTCCATGGGGTTTGAAATATCAGTAATAATATCTATATTTTTCTAAAAGTTGGTGGCAATTTGGTCATTTTCATTTGAATCTTGCTCAGAAGTAAAGGCCTGGGCTCAGCCATAGTGGAGGCTGGTCTGACAGAGGGGCACTACCCTCTGTTACCACTCAGACTTCACATAGTGGCTCTCCCACCTCTGTCCCTGCTCAGGACACAACTGCACCCAGGGTCTCGGGTGCAGCCCTTCTTCTGCTGACTGCAGATGTCTTTCCCAGTCTGAGCTCAGCCCAATGCTCAGGGCAGGCTCTGTGGGGTCTTTAGGGTTGAGCCCCAGGCATCTCTCTGAACGTCAGACATACTGGCCTCAATGGGGAGAGACCAGGCTGAGACTATGGGTCCTAGAAAAGTGCAGCCACAGACTGGGGTTCTGGGGGTTGTTCCCAGAGATTAGTCCATGGAGTAGGATGGGTTGTGGCCTGGGATAGTGGGGAGCATTCCTAGAGGATGGGTAGTGAGATGGGGTGTTGGGGTCCTCAGAGGACAGATTGTGGACTGGAATGTTGGAATGTGTTCCAAGAGAGTGGTCCATTGGTTGGGGTGTTGGAGTCCCCTCAGAGGACAGACTGTGGGACTGGAGTGGTCCAGCCATCTGCATGAAAATTAATAACCAGGTGCAAGCAGCGGGATTTGGGATATGTTTAGAAGAAATGGATGAGAAAGGTAAGAGAAAAAGAGAGACCTCTGGGTGAGCAGAGCCCTTTGTGACCCTGAGAAGGTGGCCAGGAACTGGGCTGAACAAGAGCAGAGGCACTGGGCAGTGCTAAGCCAGGGTGCAGAGGACGCTGTGGATGGGAGACTCAGCTCAGAGCTAGTTGGGTCAAAAGATAGACATCTTCAGAGAGTTGCCAGTGTTTAAAGCCAAGACTGAGATCTTCGAGGGAAGGTGGGCTTAAGGTGGAAGCTGGGAAGAATGGAAGGAACCAGCAAAGGAGAATGAAGAAGAGCTAGAGCCTCAGTGAACCCTGAGACTAAAAAAGAAGGCAGTTCAGGGAAGGCTGCTGAGAGCCTGAGAAAGGGCCAGAATGTTGACGTTATCAGAGGTGACCCTGACTAGATTGTTTTTCATCAGGTTGGAGGGATGTGAGGTTGGTTGAAGTGGGTTCCAGAAAGAAAGGAGAAATGAATACAGTGTTTTTGAGAAGTTGTGCTTTATAAAGGACGGGAGAAAAGTTGGGTAGTGGCTGGAAAACTGTGAATACAGAGAGATTAATTTTTTTATTTTGAGGTAGATTTAAATGTTTCTTTTACCCAGTTTCCTCTGATGGTAACATCTTGCAAAATTATGATACAATATCACAACAAAGATATTCACACTGACACAGTCAAGTTAGAATTTGCATCACTGCAAGGACCCCTCATGTAGCCCTTTTTCAGCCACACCCACATCCCTTCTGCCTGCACCACCTGCTTCACCACCTGCCCCCCCCGCCGGAAATACTAATCTGTTCTCCATCTCTGTAACTTTGTTATTTCAAGAATGCTATACATAGGGAATCATACAGTGTATAAACTTTTGGGTTTTTCTTTTTTTTTTCCACTCAGTGGTTTCACTCTGTAGATCCATGTAAGTTGTTGCATGTATCACTAGTTGTGCCTTTCTAGGGATGAGTAGTATTCCATGCTATAGATGTACTATAGTTCCATTAACCACTCTTCCTTTGACAAATATTTGGTTTGTTTCCAGTTTTGGACAATTATGGATAGAGCTGCTGGGAACATTCATGTATAGGTTATTGTGTGAACATAAGTTTCATTTATCCACTGGGATAAATGTTTGGGAGGGCAATTGCTAGGTTAATTGCTAGGTTGTATGGTAGTTTTAAAAAAAATGTCAAACTGCTTTCTAGAGGGTCTATACTGTATTATATTCCCACTAGCACTGTGTGAGGGGTCCAGTCTCTGCATCCTCTGCCAGCATTTTCCCTTGTCTCTGTTTTCGTCATTTTAGCTATTCTTATAGGTGTGTAATGACATGTCGTTATAGTTTTAATTTGCATTTCCCTAATGGCTAATGATGTTGAACATTTTCTCATGTGCTCATTTGCTATCTGTATATTCTTTTTTTTTAATTTTATTTTTATTATTTGCCCAAGGGGTACAGGTCTGTGAATCATCAGGCTTACATCTTTCACAGCATTCACCAAAGCACAAACCCTCCCCAATGTCCATAACCCATCCACCCTATCCCTACCCTCCCACCCCCCAGTAACCCTCAGTTTGTTTTATGAGATTAGAAGTCTCTGCTATCTGTATATTCTTTTAAGTGACGTGATTCTTCTTGTCTTTGCACTTTTTTTTCACTTGGTATTTGTTTAATTTTTCAATTTTTCTTACTGTTGAGTTTTGAGAATTCTTTATTATTATTTTTAGAAATATATTTTTAAATTTCAGTATAGTTAACATACAGTGTTATATTAATTTCATATGTAAAACGTAGCGGTTCAGCAATTCCACACATCATCTTGTGCTCATCATGACAGTTGCACCCTTAAACCCCATCACCTATTTCACCCATCCCCTCAATCCCCTTCCTTCTGGTAGTCATTAGTTTGTTCTCAATAGTTAAGAGTCTTTTTCTTGACTTCTCTCTCTCTCTCTTCCTCTTTTTCTTTTTTCCCTTTGCTCATTTGTTTTGTTCCTTAAATTCCACATATGAGTGAAATTATATGGTATTTGCCTTTCTCTGACTGACTTATTTCACTAGCATATACTCTCTAGCTGCATCCATGTTGTTGCAAATAGCAATATTTCATTATTTTTTATGGCCAAATAATATTACATTATATATATACTACTTCTTCTTTATCCAGTCATCTATAGATGGACAGTCAGGCTTCTTTCATAATTTGTCTATTGTAAATAATGGTGCTATAAACATCGGGGTCCATGAACCCTTTGAATTAGTATCTTTGTATCTTTTTTTGGCGAATAACTAGTAATGTGGTCATTGGATCATAGGCTAGTTCTACTTTTAACTTTTTGAGGAAACTCCATACTATTTTCCAGAGTGGTTGTGCCAGTTTGCATTCCCACCAAAAGTGCTAGAGGGTTCCCCTTTGTCCACAGCCTTACCAACACTTGTGGTTTCTTGTGTTGTTGATTTTGGACATTCTGACAGGTGTGAGGTGATATCTCATTGTAGTTTTGGTTTTTATTTCCCTGATGATGAGTAATGTGGGACATCTTTCATATGTCTGTTAGCCATCTGGATGTCTTCTTTGAAAAAAATGCCCATATCTTAACTGGATTATTTATTTTTTGAGTATTGAGTTTGTTCAGTTCTTTAGAGATTTTGATACTAACCCTTTATTGGATATCATTTACAAATATCTTCACCCATTCTGTAGGCTGCCTTTTAGTTTTGTTGATTGTTTCCATTGTTGGACAGAAGGTTTATTTTTATGTAGTCCTAATGGTATAATTTTGCTTTTAATTCCTTTGCCTCAAGAGATATATCTAGAAAACTGTTGCTATAGACAGTGTCAAAGACATTATTGCCTGTGTTCTTTTCTAGGATTTTTATGGTTGTAGGTCTCAAATTTAGGACTTCAATCCATTTTGAATTTGTTCTTGTATATGGTGTAAGGAAGTGATCTAGTTTCATTTTTCTGTGTGTAGCTGATCAGTTTTTCCAACACCATTTGTTGAAGAGACTTTTTCCCATTACGTATTCTTTCCTGCTTTGTCAAAGATTAAATGACCAAATAATTGTGGGTTTAACTATAGATTGTCTATTCTGTTCCATTGATTTGTGTGTTTGTTTTTGTGTCATACAATATTGTCTTGATGACTACGGCTTTTAAAAAAATTTTTTATTATTTGCCCCAGGTGTACAGGTCTGTGAATCATCAGGCTTACACCTGTCACAGCAGTCACCAAAGCACAAACCCTCCCCAATGTCCATAACCCATCCACCCTATCCCTACCCTCCCACCCTCCAGTAACCCTCAGTTTGTTTCATGAGATTAAGAGTCTCTTATAGTTTTTCTCCTTCCCGATCCCATCTCATTTCATTATTTTTCCCTCCCTACCCCCCACAACACCCCGCCCTGCCCCTCAAGTTCCTCATATCAGAGAGATCATGTGATTATTGTCTTTCTCTGATGGACTTATTTCGCTCAGCATAATACCCTCTAGTTCCATCCATATCGCTGCAAATGGCAAGATTTCATTTCTTTTGATGGCTGCAGAGTATTCCATTGTATATATATATATATATATATATATATATATATACATATATATATATATATATATATAT
>LNAC01000765.1:697371-711819 GCA_002007465.1 Ailurus styani
TTCCTTTTTCCCTTTTTTATCCACGCTTTTTTCAAGCCCAGCTAGCACCTTGATAATTGTCATTCTGAACTCTAGTTCTGTCATATTACTAATGTCCACACTGATTAGGTCCCTAGCTATTCTTACTGCCTCTTGTTCCTTGTTTTCTTTTTTGTGGTGATTTTTTCTGCCTTGTCATTTTATGCAGATAAGAATAGATGGATGAGAGAACAAAATACTAAAGGGAAGCAATGACCCCAGAAAAATATACACTAACCTAATCAGAAGAGACCTGAAACGGGGGGGGGGGGAGAAAGAGGGGGAAAAAAGAAATGAAAACAAAACCTGTATCTATATCTATTTCTATATCTATAACTATATCTATTAGTCTGGTGAATTGAACAGACCCTATATGTATGCAAAGAATAGGTTAAATACAATGAATGGATAAAATATGAGTATAACGATGAAAATTAAAAAAGATTAAAAAAGGTATTCATAAGATAAAATAGTTAAGAAATGTTAAAATAGGAAAGAGAAAAAATTTTAGAAGAAAAGCGTAAGAAAAAAATAAAATTCAATGAATTTAACTTTGAAAGACTAAAGGATCTTGGGGGAAAAGCCATGAATTCTATGTGTTGCTTTCCCCTAACTCTGGAGTTCCACAATTCAGTGATCGGTGAACTTGGTCTTGGTTGGATGTTCTTGCTGATCTTCTGGGGGAGGGGACTGTTGCTGTGATTCCTAAGTGTTTTTGCCCGAGACGGAATTGCACCACCCTTGGCAGGGGCCAGGCTAAGTAATCGGCTTGGCCTTATTCTCGGGAGCTTTTGTTCACGGAACGTTTTCTGTACAGCATCAGAGGACGGGAATGAAAATGGCGTCCTCCCAATCTCCCTCCCGGAGGAGTGGAGAGCTCAGGACCTCACTCCTCAGTGCTTCCTCAGAGAAAATCACTCAGTGCCTCCTGTCTCCCTGGTCTCCAGCCACACTCCGAGCTCACCCAACCATTGACTGAGCATTTCGAACTCTGGTGCACGGCCCTGTTTAGAATCTCCAAACCCAGCAGATTCTTGCAGCACACTCCCATGCCACCCAGAGGAGGAAGGAGGGGTTCTCTCCAGATCCGCCACTTGTGGGGTCCCTTCTCAAAGAGCAGTGGCCTGAGTGTGCTTTGGATCATGGTTTAAGGTAAGACCAAGCTGAGAGACACCTCCTCAGCTTGGATCCATCTCTCCAGTCAGCTTCTACTCTCTGATACCTGGGAGCTCTGTCACTCTCAGACACCCCTCGTATTTTTGTGTCCCTGTTTGTCCTGAGACCACACTGTCCCTGTGAGGGCTTCACCCCTCACTTAGCCTCTGGGGCGATGTCTCTCAGTGGAGCAGACTTCTAAAAGTTCTGATTTTGTGCTCCGTTGCTCTCTCACTTGCTGGGAGCTGCGCCCCCCCCCCCCGCCCCCGGGGTCTATCTTCCCATCGCTTCAGATTCACTTCTCCACACGTCCTACCTTCCGGAATGTGGTCGATTTTCTGTTCCTAGAATTGCTGCTCTTCTTCTCTTTGATCTCCTGTTGAATTTGTAGGTGTTCAGACTGGTTTGATAACTATTTGGGTGAATTTCTGGACCTGATGCTAATCAGTCTCCTACTCCTCCACCATCTTGCTCCTCCCCTCTACCAAACATTTAAAGAAGAAATCACATGTATTCTACTGAAGCTGTTCCAAAAAACAGAAATGGAAGGAAAATGTTAAAATGTGTTCTATGAGGCCAGCATTACCTTTATCCTAAAACCAGGCAAAGATCTATCAAAAAGAAGAATTACAACATTCCTTTGGCTATTCAGGGTCTTTTCTGGTTCCATATAAATTTTAGGATTATTTGTTCCATTTCTTTGAAATAAATTGCTGGTATTTTGATGGGGATTGCATTAAATGTGTAGATTGCTCTAGGTAGCATAGACATTTTCACAATATTTATTCTACCCATCCATGAGCATGGAATGTTTTTCCACTTCTTTGTGTCTTCCTCAATTTCTTTCATGAGTACTTTATAGTTTTCTGAATACAGATTCTTTGCCTCTTTGGTTAGGTTTATTCCTAGGTATCTTATGGTTTTGGGTGCAATTGTAAATGGGATTGACTCTTTAATTTCTCTTTCTTCTGTTTTGTTGTTGGTATATAGAAATGCAACTGATTTCTGTGCATTGATTTTATATCCTGACACTTGACTGAATTCCTGTATGAGTGCTAGCAGTTTTGGAGTGGAGTCCTTTGGGTTTTCCACATAAAGTATCATATCATCTGCAAAGAGTGAGAGTTTGACCTCTTCCTTGCCGATTTGGATGCCTTTTATTTCTTTTTGTTGTCTGATTGCTGAGGCTAGGACTTCTAGGCAGGGATAGGGTGGATGGGTTATGGACATTGGGGAGGGTTTGTGTTATGGTGTGTGCTATGAAAGTTGTAAGCCTGATGATTCACAGACCTGTGCCCCTGGGGCTGCTACTACTACTACTACTACTACTACTACTACTCCTCCTCCTCCTCCTCCTAATAATAATAATAATAACAAAAGAAATAAAAGGCAATAAGAAGTTCTTGTAGAGATGGCTTAGTGGTCACAAACTCTACTTTTTTTTTGCCCAGGAAACTATCTCTTTTTATTCTGAATGACAACTTTGCTGGATAAAGAGTTCTTGGCTGCATATTTTCCCCCACTCAGCAGTTTATTTCCTTCCACTCCCTTCTGGCCTGCCAGATTTTAGTGGACAGATCTGCTGTGAACATGATCTGTCCTTCTTTGTACGTTAAGGACTTTTTTCCCTTGATGCTTTCAGGATTCTTTCCTTGCCTGTGTATTTTATCAATTCGACTATCGTATGCTTTGGCGACGGTTGACTTTTGTTGAATTTAATGAGAGTTCCTGTCCTTATTGGATTTTCATGTCTGTGTCCTTTCCCAGATTAGGGAAATTTCAGCTATCATTTGTTTGAATAAAACTTTCGTCCCTATATCTTTCTCTTCATCTTCTGGGACTCCTATGATACACATATTATTATGTTTTAATAAGTCACTGAGTTCCCTAAGTCTACCTTCCTAGTCCATTTTCTTTAACTCTTTAACCACTTTCTTTAACTCTTCACTTCAGTTTCATTATTTTCCAAAATTTAATCTTCTGTGTCACTGATACTCTCCTCTGCTTCGTCCACCCTTGTTTTTATGTCCCCCACTTGGGATTGCTTCTTGGTTATAGCATTTTTAATTTCAGCCTGACTAGATTTTAGCTCTCTTATCACTTCAGTAAGGGACTCTCTAATGTCTTCTCTGCTTTTTTTTCTCAATCCCAGCTACAATCCGTATAATGATTGTTTTAAATTCTAGTTCCAAAATCGTACTTACATCTGTATTGATTAAATCCCTGGCTGTGAGTACTACCTCCTGTTCTTTCTTTTGGGGTGAATTTCTCCATCTTGTCATTTTGTCCAGGAAAGAAAAGAAGAAAGAAAAAGAAAAAACAAGCAACCTCCCCCAAGAAAACCAACAACAAAACCAAAAATATTGGGCGCCTGGGTGGCTCAGTGGGTTAAAGCCTTTGCTTTTGGCTCAGGTCATGATCTCAGCGTCCTGGGATCGAGGCCCGCATCGTGCTCTCTGCTCAGCAGGGAGCCTGCTTCCTCCTCTCCCTCTCTGCCATTCTTCAGTGAGGCCTTACAGAAGAGCAGTCAATCATTCTTGTCTCCCTGGTTTCATCAGAACCCTACGTTCTTCCTGCCTGTGTCTGAGGTTTTTATCGCAAGTATGTAATTGAGTTTCAAAACTATAAATTTTAGGGACTCCTGTGGCATGGGCCTCCACTCTACCTCTTGGGGAGGGTCTCCCCATGCTTCTGCCATTTGCTAGGCCTGTCCCAGGCAAGGTCACATTACCACTGAATGGTTTGGAGTTTATGGCAATACAGGGCAGAAAGCCAGTACCTAGAATCGTTGTTCTCAGCCAGCTTCCATGCTCCTATGCTTGGTAACAATGCAGCACTTAGGCATCACCCATTCATCTTGTGACCAAGGAGATCCTCAGACCATGGTGTCACACCTGGGATTCTGCCCCACATCACTACCTGGGTACCTTTAACCCAGGCATGTCCCCCACTGTAGAAGACTTTTAAAAGTTCTGATACTGCATTCTGTTCTCGGGTATTCAGAATTATTTGATATTTAGATGTATTTGACAGACAAGGCAAGCTTAGGATCTCTCTAAGCCATCTTAATTCCTCCTGGAGATGAATCTTTTTAGTGTCAGCAGATATCACTTCATGTTTCCATTGTGGCCTGAATGATTCAGGAGAGGAGAATTGCAACAACACAGTCTGAGTAGGTGAGAGTGGATGGGCTCCAGTGTGCCCAGTAAGGTGGCAGGCAGGTGTGTACTCAGGAGGCTGGACATTTTATTCTCATTCCTCCTAGTTTTGTCAGTGTGCCAATCTTGAGACTTTTGTTCTTGGAGACATTCATTACCCTCACTTTAATCATCTCTAAATCTCAGTTTCTGGCTCATGCTTGGGCTCCCGGGTCAGCGTCTTCATGTTGAGTTTGGGAAGCTCTGCTGGGAGATTGAGGGAGGTAGAGGGGGTAAGCTGATACTTCTACCCATTCCACCCTGCTTTTGGGGACTTCTCTTCTTGGGCTCCAGCTTCTTCCAGAAAGGCTCAGCATAGTTTCTGCACTCACCTTCTCCCTTTGCTCCTCAGCTATGGCGGGTTGGAAATTTTCTTGCTTCCACTAATCTCTAGCCTCTGATTAGCATCTCACCATATCCATCTCCTATGTAAACAGTTTCTATAATTATGTATTCAGAGAAGCTTCTATTTCCTTCTTGGACCCTGGCTGACTCAGTTAGTGAAAGAAGGAAGTGGCAAAGGCAATAGCTGAGATTGAAAAGGAAGGAGGACATACGGATGTTAAAGAACAGAGATGGAGGAGAACAGGAGTGAAAGTTGCCTTGGGAGATGTATTAAAATCACTGGGCAGTTCTAGGACCCAGTGGGAACACTGCATATGTAGGGCACATGAGAATGTCAGGACCACAGAAGGTTCTCTATGGGTCTAGTCAGCTGCTTGGATGCTGGCACAGGGCAGGAAAGCCAGTGTTTTGAGTTTTGTCATGGGTGAAAGACAGACACCAGGGTAGCCCCCATGATCCTCGTTGTTTGGTGGTCATGCCCTTGCGTGGTCCCCTCACCTGAGTAAGGGTAGGACCTATGACTCACTTCCAACTAATAGAATATGCAAAGACAGTTGATGGGATGTCAGTCCTGTGGTTGTGTTACATTATGTAAAATATTGCCTTGTTAGTTGACTCACTTTGGAGATTCTCATTGTTCTTGATGAAGTGGACATGTTTGGGGAGTCCAAATGGCACAGAACTGCGAGAAGCCTGTAGAAGGTGAGGGTGGCTTCTGAGAGCTCAGCGTGGTCTCTAGTCAACAGCTAGCAAGAACCAGGGCCTTTAGTCCTGTAGCACCAGGAACTGATTTCTGCCAACATTGACTCATCTTGGAAGCAGATTTATTCCCCTAGTTGAGCCTCTAGATGGGAACACAGCCTGATCACACCTTGAGATCCTAAGCAAATGATCCAGCTAAACTTGCCCTAGCCCTGGACCCATAGAAATTCTGAGATTATAAGTGTTTTTTGAGCTACCAATTTTGTAGTAATTTGTTATGCAGCAATAGAAAACTCACACACCAGGTAAGCCTGACACAATGAGTTGGGGCAATTAGAAGGAGAGTCTTTGCTGGACTATGGAATCTCAGCTGGGAAAGAGAGTGGGGAAGGGGGTGTTTGGCTGATATGGAAGCAGACAAGTTCCCTGCCAATGAAGTGATCACATAACTGAGAGCTGAAGAACTGGGAAACATCATCTCTGTAGATGCTGAAACCAAAATATTACAGGAGTTATAAAGAGCCTTGGGTTATAGAGGTAAGAGAAAGCAAGACCACAAGCTGAGACTCAGATCTTCAAAGAATGGAGAGACATGACCAGGAATATAGATAGTTGTTGTAGTAAGGGGTTGGTGGGGCATTCCAATGGCATGTTCTATAAAGCAGCCAGAATACTTTAGGGAGGGGAGAAGATGGCAGTGTAGAATAAGGAGAATACCTTTCCAAACTCTTGGCAGGACTAATTACATAATTTGTGGAGCCCTGGGAAAAGTGACAATGTGGTGCTCCTTGGACAAAAAGAAGGAAAAAAGTGATGTTAACAATACTAAAATATATAGCTTTTCCTTTTCTTTCATAGTCTCTTTCTTAGCTTGTCACAGTATTTTAAAATTGCTACTTAATGTCATTATTTTAAGTAAGGAAAAATTAAAATCTAAATTATTAGCATGAAAGTCACCATTCATCTTTATTGTGAAGCATCCTTTAATTTTTACATTATTTTTTAATTTTAATTTTTAATAACTTTTTATTATATTATGTTAGTCACCATACAGTACATCATTAGTTTTTGATGTGTTCTGTGATTCATTGTTTGTATATAATGCCCAGTGCTCTGGGAGTATGTGCCCTCCTTAATATCCATTTCCGGGCTCATCCATACCCCCACTCCTCTTCCCTCTAAAATGCTCATTGATTCCTGGAGTCCACAGTCTCTCATGATTCATCTCCCCCTCTGATTTTCCCCTCTTTATTTTCCCCTTCCTTCTCCTAATGTCCTCCATTTATCCCTTATGATCCATAAATTAGTTAAACCATATGATAATTGTCTTTCTCTGTTTGATTTATTTCACTTAGCATAATCTCCTCCAGTTTCATCCATGTTGATGCAAATGGTGGGTGAGTAATATTCCATTATATATATGGACCACATCTTTATCCATTCGTCTGTTGAAGGACATCTCAGCTCCTTCCATAGTTTGGCTGTTGTGGACATTGCTGCTATGAACATTGGGGTGCATGTGTCCCTTTTTACTACATCTGTATCTTGGGGGTAAAGAGCCAGTAGTGCAATTGCTGGGTTTGTAGGGTAGATTTATTTTTAACATCTTGAGGAACCTCCACACTGTTTTCCAAAGTGCTGTACCAACTTGTGTAAGAGGGTTCCCTTTTCTCCACAACCTCTCCAACATTTATTGTTTCTTGTCTTGTCATTTTTTGGCATTCTAACTGGTGTAAGGTGGTATCTCAATGTGGTTTTGATTTGAATTTCTCTGATGGCTAATGATGTTGAGCATTTTTTCCTGTGTCTGTTAGCCATTTGTATGTCTTCTTTGGAGGAGTGTCTGTTCATGTCTTCTGCCCATTTCTTGACTGGGTTATTTGTTCTTTGGGTGTTGAGTTTCATAAGTTCTTTACAGATCTTGGATACCAGCCCTTTATCTGTGATGTCATTTGCAAATATCTTCTCCCATTCCGTGGGTTGCCTGTTTGTTTTGTTGACTGTTTGCTATGTAGAAGCTTTTTATCTTGATGAAGTCCCAAAAGTTCATTTTTGCTTTTGTTTCCCTTGCCTTTGGAGACGTGTTTTGAAATAAGTTGCTGTGGCCGATGTTGAAAAGATTACTGCCTATGTTCTCCTTCAGGATTTTGTTGGATTCCTGCCTCACACAGAGGTCTTTCATCCATTTAGAATTTATCTTTGTGTGTGGTGTAAGAGAATGGGTCAGTTTCATTCTTCTGTATATAGCTATCCAGTTTTCCCAGCACCATTTATGGAGGAGACTGTCTTTTTTCCGTGGGATATTATTATTATTATTATTATTATTATTATTATTATTATTATTTTATTTTGTTTTTTCAGTGATCCAAGATTCATTGTTTCCATGGGATATTTTTTTTCCTGCTTTGTCAAAGATTAGTTGAGCATGGAGTTGAGGGTCCATATCTGGGCTCTCTATCCTGTTCCACTAATCTATGTGTCTGTTTTTGTGCCAGTACCATGCTGTCTTGGTGATCACAGCTTTGTAATATAGCTTGAAATCAGGCAACGTGATGTCCTTAGGTTTTTCTTTTTCAACATTTCCTTGGTGATTTCAGGTCTTTTCTGGTTCTACACAAATTTTAGGATTATTTCTTCCAGCAATTTGAAAAATGTCATTGGTATTTTGATCACGTTGAAAGTATAGATTGCTCTGGGCAACATAGACATTTTAACAATGTTTATTCTTCCGATCCATAAGCATGGAATGTTTGTCCACATTTTTTTTGTATTCTTCAATTTCCTTCATAATTGTTCTGTAGTTTCTAGAGTATAGATCCCTTACCTCTATGGTTAGGTTTATTCCAAGGCATCTTAAGGTTTTTGGTGCTATTATAAATGGAATCAATTCCCCAATTTCTCTTTCTATGGTTACAGTGTTAGTGTATAAGAAAGCAACTGATTTCTGTACATTGATTTTGTATCCTGTCACATTACTGAATTGTTGTATGAATTCTAGTGATTTTGGGGTGGAGTCTTTTGGTTTTCCCACATAAAGTATCATGTCATCTGTGAAGAGAGAGTTTGACTTCTTCTTTGCCAATTTGAATGCTTTTTATTTCATTTTGTTGTCTGATTGCTATTGCTAGGTCTTCCAGTACTATGTTGAAAAATAGTGGTGAGAGTGGACATCCTCGTCGTGTTCCTGATCTTAAGGGAAAGGCTCTCAACTTCAGTATCATAACCTGAAGCATCATTTTACATGCAAATGTGAGAGCGTTGTCTTGGAGGTAGAATCAGAAAAGTTGTACAATTTGTTTTCTGTAGTTCATACATATATGTGGATTTTGGTCTTACTAGACAATGGAAACATTTCATGATACTAACTTAAATGTTTTTTACTTTACTTTTTGATACAGGCACATTCTACCAACACTCTGCCTTCTCCTTACTGATGAGTGAGTCACAAAGAATGGTGGGCCCAAGTATTGTACCCATTCCACCTATAGTCATGTACATTACTTCTCAATGTTGTAAAGCCTCCTTAACCAAAGCTCACTATGAGTTTTGGCTTCATAGCAACGCTTGATAGAAAACCATTCTGCTGCAAATCAAAGGTCATTTCTGGAGTCATGGGGAGCTGGAAAATGTAAAAGAATAAAATGGTAGTTGTTAGAAATATAATCCAAAGAGTAAGACCCCATAACCTTTCAATTTTATTTTCAATTACTTGATTACTTTCAATGAGTAGTTGTTTTCATTTTTGTAATAAGTATTATTGTTTTCTCATTGCAAAAGTATTAATTTTCTGGACGCAAAAACTCATAAAACCATAGCATAGACAGAAACAAAGGAGAAAGCCCTTACCACACAGAGATAGTCATGTTCTGGAGGCTGGGTCTTTTTGTTATTCTCTTCTATGCATATGCTATGTATATATTTATTTCAAGAAAAATATCCTGGTCTATCAATGTTTTTTCTGTATCCTTATTATTTCCCACCATCAACCAGTATCCCTTTAGAGCATTTTTAGTTACACAGTATTTTATACTATGCACATGTTGCAACTTACTTAACTAATGATTTCTTGTTGAATACCTAGGTCATGGCTAGTGTGAAATGTGCTACAGTGTTCATCCTTAGAGTTGAGCATACACTGTTTCCTGTATGATATTAGAATGCTGGAACACTGGAAGGGCCTCATTATAAGAGGCCAAAAAATAACAAGGGTAGAGAGAGACTGACGGCATTCCATGTGGGTTTCTCAAGGTGCAAATAGTATTCCCAGTTTGCTTTTCATCAACAGTGATTTCTTTCTGACTGACCTAGTGAGAAGAGTGATAACAGAACATGCATCTAGAGAACAAAAATGGTGGGATGACCTCTGGTGTGCTGGAGATGGAGCTACATCAGACATCTGCTCCCATGTGTGCTGTCCTGGGAAGGCCAGAGCTGGCAGGACCTGCCACCAGCAACTCCAGGCTACAGCAGGGAGTCAACAGGGCAGACCCCTCAACCTCCTACCCCAGCAGGGCAGCTGGGAAGAGCTGCTGGGCTTCTGTTGACCAGGACTTTGACTCATTTCTCACAGGGCAGAGGTGAGTTCATAATAATTTTATCTTATAAATGCAGAATTCACAAATATTTAATTTTTGTGAGCATAGGTCGCCCATTTTTTGTGGGAAAATTTTCAGATATTATGCAAGAAATGCAAGAATCTCTCTAGCACTTTCCTGGCCTGTTTTGAATGAATACTCTTTCTAAAATGTGCTTAGCATAACTCCAAAAGCTAATAAAAATAGAGATTTTTAGCATGAAAATTGCATTTACTGTATTACTTTAAGGCACTAAAAGTATTACATGACTTTAAAAAGAATAGATATTTACATGCTTATATATAAAATATGCTTATATATTTCTAAGATACATATCAATAAATATATATCTTAGAACATGCTTTATTCCTACAAATATGTCAAGTTAATCAGTTGAATATTGTTTTCCATGTTAGGAAAATCTAAACTTACATAAAAAAGAACTTTTGATAAACCCTTAAATATTTACCAGAGTAAAACCAATAAACAGATATAAAAAGTATCCTATAAATGTTTATTCATACCCATGAAGGGACATATTGTTTACCCTGCAAATCTGGGTATCCTTGTCCCCAAAGGCAATTAGTTCTGCTCAGAGCAGTTGCTCAGATGGAACTTGACCCATACAGTGAGTGCCAGTGGTCTAATGCTGAAAAAGGCAAAGCATCACAGAAATGCATTCAAGTGTGGTGTAGAACCCACCACCTGCCATGATCTTGTACCCTCCTCTTCTCTAGGATAAAACCTATCCCAATTTACTGTTGATCTCACCAATGTGCAGATTCATGCTATTACTGTTTGTTTATGTATCACTAAATAGTATGTTCTCTTGTTTTGCAAATGGTTAAACATTGACTTGCTTTTTTTGTCCAACTTGTTTTTGGGATTCGTCAGTGTGGCTGCCTATAGTTCTTGTTAATTCATTTGGACTGCTCACATAAAATGTCAATATATGAATATCCCACAGTTTATATGTCTTCTCCTGTAGCTAGCTATTCAGTGTCTACCCCACTCCTTAGTATTTTGCTATTAAAAGCTCCCTACAGCTCATTTTCTTGTATAGGTGATCAATGGTATAAGTGTGGGGGATTCTCTAGAGTATCTCTCTACTTGGGAACAAATGTTGTTCCCTAAAATGTATGCATCTTAGGATTTATTAGATGTACCAAATTCATAATTGTATCAGTTTACCCTCTCACCTTTCCAACATTTGGTGCCAGGGGACTTCAACATGAGAAGATGTGATACATGTGATATGCTATGTCATGGTTTGCAAGGAAATTTGTATTTCCTTTTTGCCCAGGAAAGCAGACCTTCTTCCCACATGTTTAATAAACATTTAAGTTTGTTTTTCATAATGTGCCACCTCATACATTTTGCTCAATTTTCTAATGATTGTTTATACTTTTCACTTTGTGTTGTGTTTTTTTTTTATTTCTTCATATTAACCCTCTTTGGTCCTGTGTTGCAGGGTCTTCTCCAAGCCATAAGTTAAACTTTTCTTTTTTCTTTTTTCTTTTTTAAATTTTATTTTTATTATTTGCCCAAGGGGTACAGGTCTGTGAATCATCAGGCTTACATCTTTCACAGCATTCACCAAAGCACAAACCCTCCCCAATGTCCATAACCCATCCACCCTATCCCTACCCTCCCACCCCCCAGTAACCCTCAGTTTGTTTTGTGAGATTAGGAGTCTCTTATGGTTTGTCTCCTTCCCCATCCCATCTTGTTTCATTATTTTTCCCTCCCTNTGATTTTCAAAAAAAGATTTATTTATTTATTTTAGAGAGAGGGAGAGAGACAGAGAGAATGGGTGGGAGGGGCAGAGGGAGAAGGTGAGAGAACCTGAAGGAGATTCCAGGCTGAATGTGGAACCCAGTAGGGGGTTTGATCCCATGACCCTGAGAACACAACCTGAGTTGAAACCAAGAATTAGATGCTTGACTGTGCCACCCAGGTGTCCCTATTTATGTTTTTTTAAAAAATATTTTAGGGTGCCTGGGTGGCTCAGTGGGTTAAAGCCTCTGCCTTCAGCTCAGGTCATGATCTCAGGGTCCCAGGATTGAGCCCCGCATCGGGCTCTCTGCTCAGCAGGGAGCCTGCTTCCTCCTCTCTCTCTGCCTGCCTCTCTGCCTACTTGTGATCTGATCTCTCTCCGTGTCTAATGAATAAATAAAATCTTTTTTAAAATATTTTATTTATTTATTTAACAGAGAGAGATCACAAGTAGGCAGAGAGAGAGGAGGAAGCAGGCTCCCCGCTGAGCAGAGAGCCCGATGCGGGCCTCGATCCCAGGACGCTGAGATCATGACCTGAGCCGAAAGCAGAGGCTTTAACCCACTGAGCCACCCTGGCGCCCTTATGTTTTTTTTTTAAGTATTTAATATGATTGTATTTGTAAATCTTTCATGGTTTTGTGCTCTTTTTGGGGCCAATATTTTTAAGCTCAGATATATATTTTTTTAATTTTATTTTTATTATTTGCCCAAGGGGTACAGGTCTGTGAATCATCAGGCTTACAGGCTTAGATCTTTCACAGCAAGAACTCAATTTCCTCTCTGATTTCATAAAAGATTTCTTCTATTTTCTAAAAGTTCTAAACTTTGCTCTTTAGATTTAGCTCCTTTACCAACCTGGAATTTATTATTAAATCACCTTTCCTTCCCCTCTCTTCTTTTGTGCTTCCCTCTTTAGTGCTTAAAAATATAATAATACACACCAAAAAAAAACCCCCTAAACAAATAAACCCAATACAGTTTTTGATAAAAATTTTAGATCTGAAATGCATGAATAATTAAAGGCACGCTTGGACAGTGAAGGAGTACCTCCAGAATTTCCATGTAAGATTGGATTAGGGCAGACTGTGTAGAAGCTGGAGCTCGAGATCTTCTCTGAAAGTTGTATTGACCTGGTACCTCATCCATCTCTTGGCAGAATAATGGTGCAGACCCCAAACACAAACTTCACCATGTGGGTTGTAGGGTGGTAGTCTAACCCCTTATGCCAGTACAGGTGTGGCTGCCAGCTAACTTAGGGGTCTCATGGGCCACCTGCCTCTCATCCTTCCAAAGACTTCATCACTCAGGAGTGGAAGCTGGTAATAAGCTTCTTCCACCTCATGTCTGCTAACATCTTACCAGCAGACTGAAGGCCAGAGTCACATCCTGTGCTCTGAGAGTCACCAGATAGAATGCAGGTTGTAAATGTGAATTTCAGATAAAAATGAATATTTGGGGGGGAAGTTCTTATACTAAAAAATTATTTGTAGTTTTTCTGATACCAAATTTGCCTGGGCACTCTGTTTTTATTTGCTAAATCTGACCACATGCTGCTCAAGATATGCTCCTCTCTGTAGACTAGAGCTCCTGTGGGCCAGAGGTGGCCTACCCAGCTATGTCCTGTAACAACCTTGCTGGCTGGGTCGTGCAGGAAAGTCCTGCATGGTGAGGACAGGTCCCAGGGCCAGTAGAGATGAGCATCTTGAGCCACAACTTCTCCTGGTGAGTTTGTTCCAGGAGAGGGAGCACCAGTAACCAGGAAACCTATAGGGACAGCTCATAAAAGACCTGGGAGGATGGCTCTTTGCTAGTCCTCCTATGATGTGGGCCCTTAGGAGAAGGACCAGTTAGTTCAGTGTGAGTATCTGTGAGAATGGAGGGTTTAGTGCTATCCACACATGTGTACTTACGTGAGCCCCTGAACCAACATGCTCCTCATGAGCAGGCATGTGCTGGTATTGTGTGGTTGCCCCAGATGCATCTTTTTAAAGGTTATTTGTAAGCTTCATTAGGTTTTGCACTTCTTATTTCATGAAAATAAGTATGAAATGAAAAGAGATGTGCTCATGTTAGTGATAAAACACAGAGATTTTTTAAATTTTATTTTTATTCTTTGCCCAAGGGGTACAGGTCTGTGAATCATCAGGCTTACATCTTTCACAGCATTCACCAAAGAATGAACCCTCCCCAATGTCCATAACCCATCCACCCTATTCCTATCCTCCCACCCCCAGTAACCCTCAGTTTGTTTTGTGAGATTAGGAGTCTCTTATGGTTTGTCTCTTTCCCCATCCCATCTTGTTTCATTATTTTTCCCTCCCTACCCCCCACGACCCCCCACCCTGCCGTTCAAGTTCCTCATATCAGAGAGATCATATGATAATTGTCTTTCTCTGATTGACTTATTTCGCTCAGCATAATACCCTCTAGTTCCATCCACGTCGTTGCAAATGGCAAGATTTCATTTCTTTTGATAGCTGCATAGTACTCCATTGCATATATATACATCATTTTCTTTATCCATTCATCGGTTGATGGACATCGAGGTTCTTTCCATAGTTTGGCTATTGTGGACATTGCTGCTATAAACATTCAGGTGCACGTGCCCCTGAGGATCACTACCTTTATATCTTTAGGGTAAATACCCAGTTGTGCGATTGCTGGGTCATAGGGTAGCTC
>LNAC01000766.1:0-130047 GCA_002007465.1 Ailurus styani
ACAGAAAAGCAAAAAAAGCGGTTAGTTATCTTATCTACCTTCTAGGGGAAGGGTCTTTCAGAGCAGAACTAATAAACTGAAATGAGTTAGTTGGGATTAAAAGCAATAGATACACACCTAGACATTCCTTAAGGAGGTGGTATTTGCAGTTTACTGTACATAAACAATCATTGTGTTATCTACGTATTTTCTTTGCATAGTCCTTGATTGTGAGGTTGAGAAACCTTTTGAGTGTCACTGGTAAAAGGGGTTGGAATTGAACTCCAGAGGATCCTCTGAGTATAGTTGGTATAGATGCACATCGAAATGAGCTTTGTGAATGAGACTGATGAAGTCAATTACACCAGCATATCTAAAATAATTATCCCACCCTTAAGAACACATTTCTGAAGAACTAGCCTTGTACATACCAAAGAAGCACAGTTGAAGGTTCCTAGTTCACCTGTATTCATTGCCCAAATCTGGTCAGTATTATAAAGCATTCCCTTAGTACAGAGAAAAGAGCTGTTATCATTGCCCCTGTTTTGTTGTTTTGTTTTGTTTTTTGTTTTTTTCAATAAGCACATCATCTTAAATTACATCTCTATTCACCATGATACAACCTATAGTTCTCCTGGTACTCTGTCCTTAAGGAGAAACTGTATCCAACTTATGAGACTGTATTAGAAAGTGTTTAATGTACATTATCATATGGACCCACCTTGTATTTTTTTCTGGTAAGTGTTGGAGGCTGGAGTCTAGAGGTGAGTACTCTGAACCACAACTAGTACAGCTCACCCAGAGTGGGCACTTAAAGATCAGTGATAGCGGAAGTTAATTGAATTGTGCTGATTACAAAGATGCTGTGGGAAAGAAATTTCTAGGGTGGATTCCAGACTTTATCTTTTTTTGTTTAATTTTTGTTTGTTTTAAAATAATTGAAATGGCTGTCCTTGAGAAGACAAAGCCCTGCTAACAACAGCCTTTTCATAGGAAGGAGAGAAAATGCATTTGCTTTGCTTGTTTAAATTGAGAGCTGTGGGCTTGCCAAAGGATAAGACTGGAATTCCCCTGAAGCAATAAATACTTCTGTGGATTAAAGAAAGAAACATTTCTTTTCTCAAAGTGCACCCTTTGTAAATAGGAAGCAGATGCAGCAACAGAAGAGTGAGATATTACTCTTACTGAGAAGAGGAGCTCAGTCGGACCCTTCATGACCTCAGAATTCAGAGATTAAGGCAGAAAAGAGGTCGATGTGGTCAGAGATCTTTTCTTCAACAAGAGATATTCACACTAGTGGGTAGACTCTGCTGCGTTTGCATGATAAACATCGAAAGAGAGTATTTATGTTCCCAGTAGAAGACATATTGTCTTCCTGTGAGTTACAGAAGGGAACTCATTGCCTGGTTGCTTTGCTTCAGACACTTCGGCTTGTTCCCAGGCTCTGACAAGGAAGGCTTTAAAATGGCTGTGAACTGAAAATACTTTTTGGTAACTGACATGCAAATGAGCACCCCAAACATTCCTCCCGGGTGCAGAATTCAGTGTGGGTTGCCAGGAGTGCTTATTTGCATGTCAATCCCTATGGTCTTCCTGTTCAGTGTTATTACTTCACTGGATTTGCTAGGTGCAATGAATAAACTGATGATTTGAGGGAGCAGTATCATAGCATCGGTGTCTCTTGCCCTGTTACCTTTGGACTCTCTTGTAGATGTGCTACCTGATCAACACCAAACCTTTCCGTTGTCTTGGGAAAACTATTCTAGTGCTACCCTCCCTTTATTTTACTGTCCATCAACACTTCAGAGTGCATGCCATAGTGCGGGGATGTTTCAAATGGATGTGAAGCATACTTGTCATCCTATCTCCAATGATTTAATAGTCCCCAATCCGATCTTTAAGGGATTATTCTTCGAGAAAAGATTTGAAGGGCTTGTTTCATTCATACATGAGTCATTAAGTATGTCAATTGTCCTTATTTGAAGTAGTCTCTAACATGTTTTCATTGTACCTTTTACAACTGTTTCGACCAAGTGTTTGTTTCACATCCCAGGATACTGTGATATAATGAGATATATATTTGGTCTTCTCCCTGGTTCCTGGCACAGAGCTCCCCAAACCCTTGTAATTTTCTGAGAGACAGGGATGTGAGGAGTATCTTTTGTTATTCATAATAAAAGCCTTTCAATTATACCTGAGTTTATGCTACTGAAGTGACTCTTGGAGGATGAGGGCAGGCTGCCAGAGGAACCCACCAAGTAATTAGAATTTTTCAGCCCCACCCACCAGCCTCCAGGACCTAGTGAGAGGCTGGAGATTGACTTAATTACCAATGGCCAATTGTTTCCTCAATCATGCATATGTAATGAGGCCTCCGTAAAACCCCCAAACAATAAGTGTTGTAGAGCTCCTGGGTTGGTGAAAGCATCCCTGTGCCAGGCAGGTGAAGCACCAAAACTGCAGGGGACAGAAACTCTCAAACTCAGAATTTTTCTAGTTCTCTTCCTAGGTATCTCTATCTAGCTGTTCATCTGTATGTTTTATAATAAAGAGGAACATAAAGAAATGTTTTCCTGCGTTCTGTGCCAGTTAGAGCACATTATTGAATCTGAGGAGGGGGGCTGTAGGAATCTTCAATTGATAGCCAATTGGTCAACAGTGCAGGTGGCAGTTTGGACTTGCGACGGGTGTCTGAAGTTGAGGGTCATCTTTTGGAACTGAGCCCTTAACTAGTGGGGTCTGCTTTTACTCTAGGTAGGTAGTTACTGTCAGAATTGGATTGTAGGATACCCCCTGGGGGTCCAGTTGGGAAATTGCTTAATGTGAGGGACAAGCCCACACATTTGGTGTCAGAAGAATTGTGAGTAGAGAAAACAAATTTTCCTTCATATTCTATCAGCTATGGGAGGGATGTCATTAACAATGATTTACTCAAAATCATATACTCTGGATTATGGATATGTATATATGGATCTATATAAAAATCATATACTCTATGGATTCATTTAGTGCTCCTTTCTAAAGTTGAGTGACAGAATTGTTTCTGGCAACTGTGAACTGCCTATTCCGCTCATAATGACTATGAAGTATTTTAGGGCTGGGATTTAGTTCTCTCTTTGACCTGAAAGTGACCTTTGAGGCCATAAAGTATCTTTAGTTGGTAACTTTGGATGTTAAATAAAATATTAATGCATTCATCGCAAGAAAAACTAGAAGCTTATCGTAAGTACATTTAGCAATAGTTTGGCATTTTCTTTGGAATATGAGAGTAGGGGGTGGGACAAGGCAGGAGTCTCAAAATTTCCTCAGGCTACACATTCTGGAAAGTGTTCCATGTTTGGGGGGGCGGGGGGGATGGAGAGGGTTACCTGTGTTGAAAGTGATTTTTAAGTATAAAAATGTAGTGTCCAGGAACTTAAAATTGTAGTACTCTGCAAGTTCAAACAAAACAAAACAAGACACAAATAACCATTCTGAAATAACTCACCCAAAACTTAGCACTAGTTAAGTTAAAGACAAACTAGTTGAATTTTAGGTGAACCTGAAATCACTCTAAGTAAATGTTTGTCTGACTTTGGTGTGGAGAGGGCTTTTTAAAGTGTTACTGTGAAGACTGGTAGGTTTTGCTACATTAAAAAAAAAAGCTCTGGACATCAAAAAACATCATATTCAGTATTAGAAAGTAAATATCAAATTGAGGGAAAATTTGCAAAATGTGGGACAGAAAAAAGATTGAGGCCTTAAAAATAAAGAGTACTGACCAGTCATCAAAAAGCTGTTTAAACATGAGTTGAATACAGACATTTGTCTGTTTCTTCTCACAGCCCCTTTGAATGACAATAAAGGAATGTACAAGAATGAATCACAAGGACAAAAAGAACAGGAAAGTGGACTGCTGATTGGAGACATGAATCAAATTTTGAAGTCAGGAAGCAGATGGACAGTGATAACTGACTTTGCAGAGCAGAGAGAGGTGATGCCTAACTGGCTGCAAAATACACAGAGAACTAGAAGGTACAGTTGTTCACCCTGCTAACACTGAAACTAGAAGACACTGGGGCATGAAGGACTAGGGTCCGAGGCTGAGGCCTGGTTGAGCACAGGGCTCAGAGGAACTTGACCAAAGTTTGGTCACAGAGAGAACCTTTATGACCTACTTCTTTTATAATAAGTAAAATAAAGTTTTGAAACACATATTCATTTTCATATCTGTATGAGAGGTAGGATTGCATCTTTTTCTAAAAATTATTTTTAAGCACAGACGAAGCATTTCTTGTAATGTTCACCAAATACATCTAGGACATATACTAACTGGATTATCTTTTTCAAAGCTCTGAATTCTAACACTGAGAAAAGAAGTATGTCAGTTTTTATAGCAAAATATTCAAATATGAAAGCAACATATCTTATAAACAACAGAGCAAAAAATATACTGTATCATTCTTCCTATACATAGCTGCCAAATTTAACAAAATTAGTTTTAATTGAAAGGAGAAAATAGGGGTGCCTGGGTGGCCAGTTGGTTAAGGATCCGACTCTTGATTTCCGCTCAGGTCATGATCTCAGGGTTGTGAGATCGAGCCCTGCTTACTCTCTGTCTCCCTCTCTGTCTCTCTCAAAAACAAAAAGACCCCAAAAAAACAAAAAAGAAGAAAAAATAAAAGGGGGCGACACTGCATGTAACTTACGTATAAAACACATTCACACAAGAGGAATGCTTCAGGAAATAGAAGGTTTTAAATGTTGATTATGCTATTTCCATTTAGTAAGAAAATAGTTACCATGGAAATAGCGAGTATATACAGTATTTCACTTCCACATTAAGACAGCTTCTAAAAGGAATGCATTTAGTGAACACTTGTTCTTGACATAGTTTGAAAGGAGAAGTGGCTCATAAAGAATACAGCATTTCAATTTAGATTCATTATATTCATATGGCTGTTTCATTTTCTTACTTCATGATAAAATAATTTGAATACACCTGACCCATTTTAGGGATTTTTGATAACCTATACATATTACTTGGTTTTAACCCTAATCTAGGGCCACATTACCCTTCTGATTATAGGTTTTCCATTGGAATATCAGGTTCTTGGGTGGATGTCTACTCCCAACTTGGGACATAAACATAAATTTATTTAATTAAAAACTGTTTGATGAGGATGTTGATTCAAACTCAGAGGACACTTAGAATAGGGGGACCCAGGTCAGAAATTGGGGTTTCCTGAATATTTCCAATCTCCAGGTTCTTAATCTTAAGGTCTCAGTTATTAATTCTATGTCTCCACTCTTCCCTGGGGTGAGCCATGCTGCAAATTTGAGGGATTGGCCTGCCTGAAGCTGGCCTCTTCTCTCTGTTCTACTGTAGGTGTCCCCCTCCCCAGCTTCGCTTTTCTATCTGTCAGTGGCACTCACTCCAGATCTCTTTTATGTTCTCTCAAAAAAAAACCAAAAAACAAAAAACAAAACAACCTCAAAAAAAACCCCACTCATCTTAGTTAGGGAATATATCGATTCTAGGTAAGCAAGTAACTATTCATTTCATGATTTGAGCTGTAATGTACCTTGGGGGATAAGGATGGATGGCTTCAAGTGTGGCTTCTTGATGTTCTGTAGATTTTTAGAAGGCTCTCTCAAGTACTTAGAAGTAAAACACCAGGTCGAAAGGTCAGCGGTAGCACAGTGTGGTGGAAAGGTACAGTGTTAAAAGGTATCTGACTCTAGGTCTGCTGCCAATTGGTAATGAAATTTGGGTAAATCACCCCATTGTGCCCATGAAATGGGAAGGCTTTGATCTATTTCTTGCAAGAACTTTAAGAAAGCTCTAAGATATCAGAATGGAAAAATATGTTGATAACACAAACCAAAGTTTTCACCATCCAAAATTTTGGGCCTTGTGATTACTCATTTCATAAAGACAATTAACATAGTCTTGGACTAGTGACTAGTGTTTGAATGGTTAGAGAATGAAAGGAGAAAAACAATTTTCTTCCTAAATACATCTAGAATATGTCACTTCTAAATCTTTGCTGTCACTGCCCTACTTTGGCCACCATTGTAATTTTTTTTTCCTGTGTTGACAACTAATCTCTTACGGGATCTGTTTCCACTATTACTAAACTCACACTCCATCTGCCTCTTGGACATTAAGTCCTTATTTCTCAATACATTTACTATACTGCTCAATATCTTCCCCTCCTCTACCTCTGCCGAAGTGCAGAACACCAGTATCTACAGAATTGCCAAGCACAAAACCTGGGAGTTAACTTCTAGTTCTTTCTCATTCCAGCACTGTTCATATTCTAATTAATCATCAGTCTAGTTAATTCTCTCCATCCTTAATATCTTTAAAACATGCTCCCCCCTCTTGACCACAGCAACTGCCTTAATGAAAGCCACCACAGTCTCTCCCAGGTATTACTGTAACAACCTTTGAACTTGGTATCACTTTCTTGACTCATTACTCTTTCTCTTTCTGTGAGGATGCGGACAGGAGGTCTCAACCCTAGAAGAGAAGTTTATACTATCATCCACTGAAAGCTCTTCAGTGGCTCTCTTTTCCCCAGTGGGTGAAATAAGTGCAAGCTCCTTAGTATGGTGTTAGGCTACTTACACAAAGAGGGTATTAGACTGAGGTGGCACTAAAGACATTGTGGTCTATGTAAGCAAACAAAAGTTTAAGCTTATAAGTGCCTCAAGGTTATGCAATCAAAACCTAAGAATAACCAGTCACAAACAGCTAACCAGGCTTTATGCAATAACCACTCAATAATATCCTTACTTTGCTTCTGTCTTTTCTCTATAAAAGTCTCTGTCTGAGCTCCTTTTGGTGGAGTGCGCTCCTAACTGTTTCCAGTTTGTTGCTGCCTGATTAGAATTGACTTTTGCTCAGATAGACTCTTAAAAGTTTAACATGCCTCAGTTTATCTTGTAACAATGGCCGACCCAGTCCTTCATCTCCCATAACTCCCTGTAGCTCTTCCAAATACAGATAATAAAATCTTCTATTTTAGGTGTCCTTTCTAGCAATTATATTTCCTTTAGTCTTCAGCTCAAGTGTGATATCTTTTAGGAGCTTCTCTGACCACCCCACCTGCCTCCCATAGGTGTTCCTGTTCGTGCTCCCTTTATGCTCTGTTCCCATTTCCATTGCTGCACTCAGCATACTGGATTACATAATTGCCTGCTGGTTGTCGCTTTCTCTGACTGGATTGAGTGCTCCTGAAGGCAGACTCTGTTTTTTCTCCTGGCAGAGGGAATAGCATGGAAGCCCTGGGGGGGGATTGGGAGATGATGGGATGCTGGGACTGCCAGAAGTTCAGTATATGGGAGCTGAGATTTGGTAGTGGGTAGGGGAGTTGAGAGAGGAGATGAGGCTCAGTTGGTGAGCAGTGGTCAGACTCTGAAAGTCTTCTTAGCCATGGCCCCATTTCTGAATTATTTTTTCCTCTTGTTAATGGATGTTGTTCAGCTATGTTTTTCGGACAGCGATGATGTAGATAATAAATGCAATGTTTTTTGCCTTTCTATCAGAGTAAAAAAGAAAATGATTTGCCTCTTAATTTGGGGAAAAAACAGCTAACAAAGAGACTGGTTGTAAACAATAGATTTAATTGCCTCTCTTAGGACTATTATTTGGTGTCTATTTAAGGCTACTAGATTTTATTTTAATTAATCCATTGTGTGCCCTATTTGCATATATTTGCATATATCTCTGTGATGCCTTTAAGGAGTGACTTTAACTAAGATGACTTCAGTTGACTTCAAAACTTGCCTTTAGAGCCTAACATCACTGAAATAGAAGGTAGCTGTTGAAACAGTTTACAGAGAACAAAAGGAAGTGCCTTAGGGCAGAGACAGAGGTGAGTTGAGAGTTTTCCTCTTAGGGAAGGCTTGGAGAAAAGGCCAAAGTCCTGAGCACCGGGGTCTTCCTCTCTCCCCAGCCTGCACACCATACACTTTTGAGTGGCCCAACTCTTAGGGTGCTTGTCTAATTGGATAGCCCCTTGGATGGGGCTAAATTATTAAAGTAACACTGAGTTTCATTCTTTTTCACCAATGGAGACATAAGCTGCCTTTAAGGCGTTTGTTACTTCATGTCAATATTTTCTTTTGAGGCTCAGGGTCCCCAAGGAGCCAGCCAACTGGAGCCTCAGAGGAAGGGTATGTGAGACTGTAGAGGCAGTCCCTGGGGAACTGTGCTCAGCTGTGAAGAAATTAGTGGGAAGGAAGTACTCCTATTGGGATTTCTTAGGACTAATGTGGTTAAGGAAGTCTTATCAGGGGAGAGGGAGGAGGAATCAATCCACACTTCATAAGTGACCTTAGAAGTCCTCTACAAAAAGAGGGAAAATGGGATGTCATAGGTGTCAGAAAAAATTCTGAAAGACTTGGACATGGGCTAAATGTATAAATCAATGATGCTTAAGTATCCTTTCTAGTGCACCCTTCAGGTTTATCTCTACCTTTCATTGACTTTGAGCTATTTAGTTAGTTGTAATAACTAGCAATGCAAATGACTCTATCTATAAACATGCAAATGAATTCTGTCTTGTGGAGAGACAATTGATTTCCCCTCACCAACCCCTCCACCAAAAGAAGCCTATTTGCATTTATTTGTAACTCTACTTCCACATCCTTGTCTACATATATGTTGGTCTTTGAATTTTTCTTTGACACTGTTGGAATATGTTGCTGGTTCTCTCCATAATGAATACGTTAAATAAAATCTTTGCTGTGTGTTTATTTCATATTTATATGAGGGTTATGATTTTACCTTAAAAAAAAAAAAAAAGACCAGAACAAACCATATACAGGGCAGGGGAGTTTTCAAGTTATCATAAATAGTCTCTAAAGATTATTTTTGATCACAAAAGAAAAAAAAATGAGGCTATCACTTTGTGTTTTGGCCTGATTAATTTACATAGCTTTAGTAAAAAGTCTTAAAGATATGAGCTTCTGAGTGTGGTTAGTAAATCTAGACTTACAGGTGCTGAACAATGACAAGACCAGAGAATTAACTTCAGTCTAGAAGTTTTATAAGGAGTTTCAGGTGGCACTTTCAATAGTTTCAATTATTCCAAAGATTCAGCAAAAATTCTTATTGGTTCTTGTGTTCTGACTCTAGAAAACCAAGCCTTAGAAATTAATGTCCACAGTTTTCACTTGTAGTATCTATAAATTAGGCTAAATTCTTGTCTCCTTAAAGTCCCCACAATCTGCTAAGATTCCTGATCTTCTCCATTGCTATTAAGTTTAGGAACCTGACAGCCAAGGACAGGTACAAGACCTTTTCCTAAGAAAGATTTGTGGGCACTGGTTCCACACATGAAGTACAACCCTTGTTCCTTAATGATGGGCTTGTCAAAGCTCACTAAATGTGCTTTATTCTCAAGTATGATACTCTAGGTATGGCCTGATTATAAATATTTGTTAAATGATTTTTTGTGTGCTTCTAGAAGGATAAGTTTATATTGACTTTATGCAAAAACCTACATTGCTATGAAAAGGAGATTCAATTAAAGTACTTGTTCCTGAATTCTGAAGACCAGAATTTTAAAATCTAGAATTGTGAGAACCAGATACTATTTAAAGAATCTTAAATTTCAGTTTCAGTTAAATTTCAGTTTATAAAAGCATATTTTGAGAATTACAGATTTTTAAAGATAAAGAACTTCCTTATATATGACTCAGAAAGTAGAACATGAAGACTAATTCCAAAAATATCCACCCCCACCCCCCCCTCAAAATGCCACACGACATTTCCCTCATTAGGTTAGCACATCCTACTTTTGCTTAAGTCTACTCGATATTGGTTTGGCAGAATGATCTTCCTGGGAGTCATTTGCTTCTGAACTCAAAAGCATCTAAGATACCCTGATTCAGTTCTCCAGGACAGTTTCATGGTTGACTAAGTAACATTGAGTGAAGCGCCAAAACCTGTTTCCATGAGTAAATGTCTTGAAATATCAGCAGTTGAAAGAAAGAAACAAAGAAAGAGAGAGAAAGAAAGAAAGAGAGAGAGAAAGAGAGAGAAAGAAAGGAAAAGAAAGAAAGGAAGGAAGAAAGGAAGGGAGGGAGGGAGGGAAGAAGGGAGGAAGGAAGGAAGAAAGGGAAGGAAATAGCGAACTAGTGAACAGTACCTGGTTCAGTTCTTTCTACAAGGCTCTAAGACTGGGTTTTTCAGAGTTAATTTCTGTCCGGAGTCTTAATAAGTCTTCAGACAAATAAGGAAAAGCAAAAACCACAAGTTGATGGTAAGGCTGAATGAATGTAACTAATTTGTTTCAATAACCAATACAGAGAATAAAGGAGAGTAAAGTTCTCTGTTGGAGTATATATACTACACAATTCTTCCATAAGGATTTGACCAGTGTTCCTTCTGGTATAAGAGCATATATGAATAGCAAAGTCATTGAGAAATCTTCAAAATCTTTCAATCTGCTTTGGAAAAGTATAAATCTGGATAAAGAGAAAAATATTCTTAAAGCTAAAGCTAATACTGTTAAAATGAAAAATTAAATGGAAAAAAAGCATGTGAAATTTAGAGATAAATGCTTTTAAGTAAAAAGAACATATCATATTCTAATATGTAGTAATGTACTCCAGGTAGAACCTTTAGTAATTGTTTGTTTAGTGAACTGGAAAATAAAAAGGAGATGACATATAAATACGATTTACTAAACTATATTGGCATACATTTGCATCATGCTTCTCTTTTGGAGAAATATTATTTACCCTTAGATATTGTTTATTGTTATTTTACAAACCTGTATTTTATGATTTAAACATCAGATTGAGGGTGCCTGGGTGGCTCAGTGGGTTAAAGCCTCTGCCTTCGGCTCAGGTCATGATCTCAGGGTCCTGGGATTGAGGCCTGCATCGGGCTCTCTGCTCGGCAGGGAGCCTGCTTTCTCCTCTCTCTCTGCCTACCTCTCTGCCTACTTGTGATCTCTCTCTCTCTGTCAAATAAATAAATAAAAAAATCTTAAAAAAAAAAAAATAAAATAAATAAAAAAAATAAACATCAGATTGAAAGTTGACTGAATAGTCACATGGTTGTGCCACATTGTAATCATGGGTTCTATGAATCATTAAAAAACTCTCACCTGACCTGTTTGTTTTAGATGCCATCCAGTGGATTTGTTACATATACAAAACTTATTTATATTAATAATGTTTTACTCATACAAAATTAACCCAAGGAAGGCTGACTTTATTCTTTGACAACTTTTCCCTATAACTTTTACATTGATATGGTGCTACTCAAGAAATATGGAGTTTACCAGAAAACCTAATTATTTCTCATAGTCTTTTTTTTTTAAAAAAAGATTTATTTATTTGAGAGTGAGATCACAACCTGAATTGAAACCAAGAGTTGGAGGCTTAACTGCTTGTGCCACATCTTTTTTTTTTTTTTTTAAGATTTTATTTCTTAAAGTAATCTCTAAACCCACCATGGGGCTCAGACTCAACAATCCCGAGATCAAGAGTCATATGCTCCACCAACTGAGCCAGACAGGCTTCCCTTTGGTACTTTGTTTTAAATAAGGTATGGTAGACTGAATAACATGTCCACCAAAGATCTTCATGTCCTCATCCCTGGAATCTTTGAATATGTTACCTTACCTTACATGAAAAAAGGTACTTCATAGACATGATTAAATTAAGGAACTGGGAGATTATTCCAAGTCTGCCCAATATGATCATTAGGGTATAAGATATAAGAGAAGAGAATGTAATGGGATGATGCAATTGGTGATGGGCTTTGCAGCAGGTGGAAGAAGGAGCCTAGGTGGCCACTAGAATAGCTGAAAAAGGTAAGAAAGTGGATTCTCCCCCCAGAGTCTCCAGAAAGAAACATACCTTCCAAAATCTTGATTTTAGCTTACTGAAACTCATTTTGGGCTTCTGATTCCAAGAACTATAAGGGAATTCATCTATGTTATTTTAAGCCACTAAGTTTGTACTGATTTATTATAGTGGCAGTAGGACATTAATACATTAGTCAAATAAAACCCAAATTTTGTGATTTCTCAGAAGTCCTTTGGAAGATCCTAAAGGTAGTTTAGGTCTAAAAGACACCTTGAGAGTGGGTGTCCAAGGTAGTGGTGTTGGAAGATCCTGAACTCACCTCCTCCATGTACACACCAAATCTATAGCTATATATAGATCCTCTGAAAAAGATGGAAAACTAGATGAACTATTCTCCACAACAAAGGATAAAAAGGCCACACTGAGATGGGTTGGAGACATGAGATAAGGTCTCACAAAAAAAAAAACCAACAAAAAACAAAAACCATCCCTAGCATACAACACATTAGGAAGGGATTTTACCAGATAGGAGGACCAAGGGGTCAGTGCTCTACTTCAGGCACCCTGGCCCTAAGATCTGTACCAGAAAGATGAGCTCCAAGAATGACTGGCTTGGAAAACCAATGGAGCTGATGTTCAAGGGAGGAATCCCAAAGTGCTATAGGAAACTGAGATTCTCCTCTTGGAGGGATTATGTGCGGTGTCACTCACTCTGAGACCCAACAAAAAACCCAGCGGTTTGAAAAGCACCTAAATTATATGTGAAGGTGATTCATTTGCTGAGCTGTGGCATTGGCTGGAGGGGCAGAGGGCAGGCGAGATGCCCCCCAGAGATGGAGGCACGGGCTGATGCTATTGTTGCACTATTTACATAGCCTGCTAGCAGAGGCAGTTAGACTCAGAAGCAGAACCTTCCCACCACCTTCCTGGGACGCACAGGGGGCAGGGGCTGTAGCATCTGCTGGGACTGGAAAGTGCAGGTGGTTTCGGTGCTCCCTGACTGCAAAACGGAACAAATGGAACTACATCAAACTAAAAAGCTTTTACGGAGTGAAGGAAACCCCTCAACAAAAAGAAGGTGCAACTTACTGAAAAGAAGAAGATATATGCAAATCATGAATCTCCTAAGTAGTTAATATCCAAAATATATAAAGAACTTATACAACTCAATAACAGCAACAACAACAACAAACAAACCGGAAACAATCTGATTAAAAAATAAGCAAAGGATTTACATGGACATTTTTCCAAAGGAGACATACACATGGCCAACAGACACATGAAAGGATTCTCAACGTCACCTATCATCAGGGAAATGGAAATCAAAACTACAGTGAGATATCACCCTTACACCTGTCAGAATGGCTAGTATCATAAATACAAGAAGTAACAAGTGTCAGTGAGAACGTGGAGAAAAGAAATCCTCATGCACTGTTGGTGGGAATGTAAACTGTTGTAGCCACAATAGAAAACAATATGGGGATTACTCAAAAAACTAAAAATAGATATACCATATGATCCAGCAATTCCATTATTGGGTATCTGCTCAAAGAAAATGAAAACAAAAATTTGAAAAGATATATGCACCATTATGTTCCTTGCAGCATTATTTACAATAGCCAAGATCTGGAAAAACCTGTGTTCATTGACAGATGAATGGATAAAGGAAATGTGGTATATATATACTACTCAGCCATAAAAAAAGAATGTAATTTTACCCTTTGTGACAATGTGAGTGGACCTTGAAGGTATTACAAAGTGAACTAAGACAGAGAAAGATGATTACTACATGATTTCACCTACATGTCAAATCTAAAAAACAAAGCAATAAACAAACAAAACAAAACAAAGCAAAACCAAGACTCATAAATACAGAGAACAGATTGCTGGTTGTCTGAGTAGAAGGTGGTGAGGGGGAGTAAAGGGGCAAAGGGGATTAAGAAGAACAAACTTCTAGTTATAAAATAAATAAGTCATGGGGATGCAATGTACAACATGGAGAATAGAGTCAACAACATTTTATAAACTTTATAAGGTGCCAGATGGTAACTCTACTTATTGTGGTGATCATTTTGCAATGTATACAAATATCAAATCACAATCAGCTTGTACACCTGAACTTAATACAGTATTGTATGTTAATTACACCACAATTAAAAGAAAGACACATTGACATTTTGTTACTCGATTTTAAAATCTAGTAAAATGAAAAGAAAGCAAGATGGGCCATTCTTTAAAAGAATCAGATGCCTGAGTACATGGATAGTTTTAACTAGACTACTTATTAATCAAAGTGAAAATGGAGTATATTAAATTTTTTTTTAAAGATTTTATTTATTCATTTGACACAGAGAGAGAGACTACAAATAGGCAGAGAGGCAGGCAGAGAGAGAGGAGAGAGGAGGAAGCAGGCTCCCTGCTGAGCAGAGAGCCAGATGTGGGCCTCGATCCCAGGACCCTGGGATCATGACCTGAGCCGAAGGCAGCGGCTTTTAACCCACTGAGCCACCCAGGCGCCCTGGAGTATATTAAATTAAGTACAGGAGAATTTATCAGGACATTAGCTCCTTCGGGGAGGATTTAAAGAAAAATAAATAAACAATCAAGGACATGACTAAACCAGCCAAAGCACAGTAAGTTATTCTGGTGAGACATGGAGTCTTTGGTGTCTGAATAGAGTACATAGATGATACATAATAACCTTTCCTACTCCTCCGTAAGAGCAAATCAAATACTCCAATTTTAATGGAAAGATCAATTTTAATGGAAAGAAAGCCAAATTTTGTGTCAGCATAACATTTGGCCATGAAGGATTAACGGAATTCTTTTTTTTTCTAAATGTGAATTATTTTATCAAAACTGTACCAACTTTGCCAATTTGCGAACATAAGTCATTGCTTACATTTAGGTTCATTATTTGTATTTATTACAAACCAAGGCAACAAAACCATTTTCTGCATTCCATTATCTATCCATTCAAGTTTGAACCTTCACTATCGTCATTTCATATTCTGGAACAGCAGACTTAATTTTAGGACAAAATCCTTTTTCCTTAATAAACTCTTCATTACCTTTTAAACACAGTGTAATTTCCCTGCCACTCTAGTTCCTACCAGTTTTAATCACCTGTTTTAATTTTAACTCTTAACTGAATAACTAACTTCCACTTTACAGAGAGAACAAAGTGGGAGGATGGGGAGTAGATCTGTCACACTTGAGCATTTTAGAAAGTCAGAGTAAATCTAACATGACTCCCAATAGTCACAGGGATCATTTTACCACGTTGTTAAAATGGCAAAAAAGAACACCTTCATTAATGAAGTAGTTCTCAATTTTTTTTTCCAGGGAATATTTGTCAATGTTTGGAGACATTTTTGATTATTATGACCTGGAGGGCAGTGGGCAGTGGTGCTAATGGTGTCTGGTGAGTAGAGGGCAGGGATGTAGGTATTCTCCAGTGCATAGGACAGTGATCTGCAACAAAGAATTATGGGTCCAAAATGACAATAGTACCTCCGTTGAGAATTCCTGCTTAACATGACCTCAAGGCAGAGCCATGTTGCAACATATTATAATAAGAAGTAAAGGTGTGTGTGTATGTAGGTATGTATACTTGTATTATTTATGTGTGTATGTAAATACATACGCACATATATATAACTATGTTTGCGGCCAATCTTATAGTATTCTGTCCTATTAGAAATTATCCAGATATCCAAAGATTATTCATTAACTCAACTTACCAATGTCTTTAATTCTTAATGTTCACTAAAGGTCTTGAAAGTTATATGGAAGCTGATGCACTATAAAACACAATCACTGTCGAAGTAAAAATTTATCAGAATCACAATTTTTTTTAAGATTTTATGTATTTATTTGACAGAGAGATCACAAGTAGGCAGAGAGGCAGACAGAGAGAGAGAGAGAGAGGAGGAAGCAGGCTTCCCGCTGAGCAGGGAGCCTGATGTGGGACTTGATCCCAGGACTCTGAGATCATGACATGAGCCGAAGGCAGAGCCACCCAGGCGCCCCCAGAATTACAACTGTTGACTTGAATACATCATGTTACATTTTTCATAACCCAAAAACTTATGTGAAAATATGTTGGCTTCTCGGATCAGTAAACCAGTATAAGACTTTTGGGGAATTCAGATTAAATAGTCTATTCATGAGAAAACAGATAGAGATCTATTATGACATGTTTTCTTGTGGTACACTCTACATAGAGAAAATGAGGGAGCAGACATATAGCTGCTTTTAAACCAAAGTGATTAAACAAGTCTAATATGTCCCAGGTTTCACTTTGATTACAGGAACTTGGGTTTTTATATAAAAATCCTTCTGAACTAGCAGTTTCTGAGTTCACTAATGCTTTGTTCATAGATTTGGGGAATGGGTGATAGTACCTTTGAAGTAATGGAAGTTTAGTTTATTTTCCAGGGATTCTGGTGATATTAGATTTATGTAAGGGCTTGTTAGTATCTATAACACAATCAGAACAGAGCTCCTTTACAAGGCTTTATAATTTATTTTATTAATACATGCAGGTGTAGTAAAATATTTCAAACTCATACAACAAGAGGAACAGGGTTTTCTCAACTGCAAACACCTGGACAAATGGTTGACACTTCAGTACTACAGCATCAGCCAAGTAAACACAGAATCACAAAATGTGAATGGTCCAGATCTCAAGAGTGCTCCCCCTTACAGTGGGCACATTTCAAAAATTGATTTGAGCTCACGAATAATCTGACAATCAAACAAAAATACTAACAATGCAAATATTCTCTTTCTTTCTTTTTTTTTTTTTTAAAGATTTTATTTATTTCACAGAGGGAGAGAGATCACAAGGAGGCAGAGAGGCAGGCAGAGAGAGAGGGGGAAGCAGGCTCCCTGCTGAGCAGAGAGCCCGATGCAGGCCTCCATCCCAGGACCCTGAGATCATGACCTGAGCCGAAAGCAGAGGCTTTAATCCACTGAGCCACCCAGGCGCCCAAATATTCTCTTTCTTAACTTGAGCTCCATCGTTTATTGGGGCATCTCGGTGGTGTAGTCCCCAAAGCTGCTAAAAGACTACCTTTAAAGTGTTAAAATATGGGGTCACCTGCGTGGCTCAGTTGGTTATGCATCTGAATCCTTGATTTCGGCTCAGGTCATGACTTCTTGGGCCTGAGATCGAGCCCCACATTGGACTCTGTGCTAGGTGGGGAGCCTGCTTAAGATTCTATCTCTTCTTCTCCATCTGTGCCTCACTGTTCCCTTTTCCCCACTCGCTCTCTCAAAAAAAAAAAAAAAAAGGAAGAAAGAAAGAAAATAAATATTAAAACATGACTATTCTACAAATATAGACTAAGCACATGTTGAAGATTTATTTAATTCATTGACCAGAGAACCAGCAGAGTGGTAAAGCTGGTTCAAAATGCATTTAAGGCAAGGAAGAAAAGAAGATTGCTAGGTTAGATACAAAACTGGTTTAGGTCCAATGATGCAATAAAAATATAACATTTGGGGTTATTTTTTCTTCTGTACAGAAATTATCTAATCTCTTTCAGACAAAAATCTGGTAGTTACCATGTAACTTGATAGAGTCTGGACCCTTATCAATAGTAAATGATATACAAATCAAGATACATTCCCCTGGAGAATTAAACAATCTTTGCATGAATCTATCAGACAATCGTTCAATATGACATTAGATCAAGACAAGCAGACATCCTTTTCCCTTATTTCCAAGTTTTTGTTAATTATCTTAATACAAGATGCTTTTGTAGTTGGCCCCGGGGAATTTGCAAGGAAATGTGGACTTCCAAATTCAGGAGGGGGAAGGTCTCTTTCATTCATTCAGCAAAAATATGTGGCATTTATTAGGTACCAGGCACTAAACTAGACCCTGGAGCTATAGAATGAACAAAGCAAAAGTAAAATTCCCCTGTGGTTCTGACATTCTTGTAGAGGGAGGTAGATTAATAAGCAAGGTATGTTTACATATTCAGTGGAGAAAAGGGCTGTTGATGGTATGTTATAATATTTTAAATGATGGAGAGTGCTAAGGGGAAAAATCAAGCAGTAAGGGGAGTGGGGAGTGTTAGGAGTTTTAGGAAAGGCAACCAAGAAAACACTCATGCAAGCGACATTTGAGTAAAGAGCAGGAGGAGGTGAGGAGGGAGGGTGCCTTGTGGAAGGTGAGGTGGGGAAGGAGTCTTTGTTGTGCTCCAGACCCCTGCTGAGTTCTGGAAACAGCGGAGAGGAGGGTGTGGAAAAGGAAACTCCTCTAATAGCCAGGTGTGGGCCTGGATGCCCTTTGAAAGCTTTGGATTTATTACCATCATTATAACCGTTGTGTGGCTATATACAATACAATAACCATACATAAAATCCATTGTATGGTTCTAAAGAGGTTTTATAAGATTGGGGCTTGGTTAGTGACTGGGAGGTTGGGGACTCACATTAAAAATGTGTTTTAAAAAATAAATAAAAACGTGACTTTTGAGTCATACATTATATTTGGTTGATTGTATATGATAAAAACATTTAAATGAAAAACTAATCATCATATTCTTTTAGGGATTTTTAAAATGATTTAATGGCATGGAAGCTATTCTACCTCCTGCCTCAAGCCCTCTTGGGAGGAAAAGAGGGGTGATTTAAAAAAAAATGCACCTTATCCTACATTATGCCTTAGTCTTGTCTTCTCCTTTATAAGCCTGTCTGGAAGTAAAGTGCACCTGTCATTGATTTTGGTCTCTAAAAACCCCATCTTTTCCCATAATTTCATTTCACTTCTACACCTAGAGTGGCACTTATAATATTGTATATGTCACACAGAGAAAAGTGGAAATATTAATTGCTGCTGCTTCAGTTCAATTTGTGTGTCTCTGAGAAATGTCAGTGATAGGCAGCATGTACTTCTGATGCTGGTGAGTCAGCAGAACAAAGCAGGCTTAAACAGAAACAACTCCAGCACAGGATAGAAGATACATGGGAGTAATCGACACAGTTAGTAGGGTAGTGCAGCAATTAGCTTGATCATGTACAGAAGATATCTCAGAAGAGTATATTATCTTAGAAATCCTAATGGAACAAAGAAGTCTTCAGACAGACCCTTTATATCTCTCAGTATGATTTTTCAGGAGCACCAGGTCACAGCCTCTGCAGTGTAGTAATGGTAGTAATGGATCTGAATCAGCAATCCAAGGGAAATTTCAATTTCAATTAAAATTCCTACTGGACCTTACCCTCTCTCTTTTTCAACTCCAATTGACTCAGGCTATTTCATACTAACACAATTAGAAACCCCTTGCAGGCACCTGGGCGGTACCTAGTGCATCACAGGTGTGCACCCAGAGTTTGGGAATAACAGCACTGTTGCTAAATGAGGGGTGACTCAGGGACACTAATCACCAGTAACCTCTCCTGAGCGCCAGGCACTGAGAGGTGCTCTGGGCACATGCATGCTCTCTCCTAATCCCCTCAGCAATTTCAGGACTCAGACTTAAAGATAAGCTCATTGCTCCCAAAGTTCAGTCATTTCCCAAAGCTATGTCACTTTCAAAGTCCTCAATTTAGGATTTGAATTCTCTATCATGCTAGTTATTCTGCCCTCACATAATCTGGGCAGTTTTTCATTAAAACCAAACAAGCAAGAGGAAAAACAATTTTAAAAGTCCTTTGCATATTATAATCTTATGTTGAAGCCCCAAATAAGGTCGTGCATGGAAAGAACCTTTAGCATAGATTGAAAAATGAGGACTTTTTACTTTTATAGCTGTGTCCCACTTAGAATCACTTTTCATTAAAAAAAAAAAAAAGAAAGAAAGCAATTTCATGAAGTGCTAATTTTAATCAGCTTGCATCTGCATAAGGACCTCCAGCCCTGCTCTTGTGTATTCTATTATATAATTCTCCCTTTCCGGATTTGACAGTGCTAAAAAGATTTATACCTGGACTTGTGGTTCCATATACCAGTAAAAATGTTAGGCTGTTTTTTCCCATTTCAAATACCATCTCTTTTTCTGAATATTAGTTGTATAGAAGGGCCTCAGTAAATGTTGCAACACATATTAAATTAAGTTAAAAATCAGAGTTAATCATAGGTTCTTTTGGTCTATGAGAATTTTGGTTTTCTCCTAATTTGGTTATAAATTTCTAAATTTCAGTAATTTCTGAATTGAGGCAAGTAGATCAAACATTTTATTTCATAGTTTTTCTCTTCACAATTCCCACATGCTACTAGAAAGGCTACTGGAATGGTGTTCACCAGTCAGTACAAATGTTATAGTTTGATGTCGTTTTTGATAAAGTATAATGGTTTTTACTGCCCTAAAACCACTTTACTAAGGCTCAGAAGTGAAGCTTTTTTTTTTTTTTTTTTTTCCTTTCCGTCAGGAGCAACTTTAAAAAGCACCCTTGAGTTCCCCCGGTTAGGGACCACATTAGTTCCCAACAGATATACATGAAAACAGCCTTTTCAGAGGCACGAATGTCCTTTCTAAGGAGTCCTGACACTCTGTTAATATATTTTGAATCAGAGTTAGCTATTCCTGTGTCATGGACATACCAGCTGATGCAGATGTGTTCAGCCATCTTTTTACCTGGTGTCTATGCCTAGTAGGTGTATCCATCAGGGTTCCTTGCAAAACAGATGGCACACCCACGTAGAGTAATTGAGGAGCATTCAACAAAGAGGCTAATTACCAGGATGTAAGCAGCATTAGGGAAACCAATGAAGGATGGTGAATGTTATCAACAGAAGAAGCACCTACCAAGCCAAAGCCTGTAGGGGCAAAGGGATGGGGACAATTATTAGAACCTGGGGAGAGCTATAGCTGTCAGAGAGGCCTCTGGGGAGGGACGGTGTCTTTCATAGAGGAACCCAAGGTAGAGCAGCCCCCGCTGGGGAACTAAGTGCCTGGTTCCTGTCCTCTTGCTACATTCTTATCCCTTGCTGGTACTTCCCACTGACTGAATCCCACCAGAGATGGAAGAAGGATGCTGGTGCACTGCATTCCAGATAAGCCTCCTGAGACCCAAAGCAGAAAAAAGTGCTAGGGTAGGACAGGATTTCTCAACCTGTCAACCTTGGCCTTGTTGACATTTTGGGCGGCTAATTCTTTGTGTGCAGATTGCCCTGTGCGCTGTGGATCTAGCAGTATCCCTGGCCTCTATCCACAACTGTCTGCCGTGCCCCCTCCGCTCCTCACAACAATGAAAAATGTTTCCAGACTTTGCCAAGTGTTCTGTGGGGAGCAGCCTCCGTGAAACCACTAGGTTGGTGGATTATAAGTGGATTTGTGACCTCAAGGATGACTGTTCATTCATTCATTCAAGGAAAAATGTGTTGTTTTATCTTCTGGCTCAACTGTTGGCAAACTATGAGGATGAACACTGGAATCACAGATGAAAAGACACAATCTTGCTTTCTGGAAGCTTACCGCTTTATAGAGGAAGGAAGATAATTGGCTCATCACCAATAACAAAGTTATAGCTGAGTGCGGTAATAGAAGTTTAAGCAAAGTGCTATTGAATCTCATTAAAGCAAAGAGGTGTCAACTGTCAAATCTCTGAAAGGATGTGTTGATTAAACAAAGTTAGGTTTACAAACAGAGTCAAACTAGCAGTGTGACATAATAGTTTTGGATTGGTAAGCATAGTGAGGCAAGGGGACCGAAATGAGTCTTGATGAGTAAACTCTCTCTTGATATGTAAACTATTTTAGTTGGCTCACATCGTATTTTCCAGGAACAAATATTTCCTAGAGAAAATAGCTAAGTTATTTTTGCTTGCCTCAGTATTTTTTAACATTGTCACAGGAATATATGTTTGGTCCCAGGCTTATTTAACAAAGAGACAGGAAATTAGTTCGACTTCAGTCTCAGAGTGCAGATGGGAAAGGGACATTTATTACACACCAGTTAGCAACCAGGTATGGCTGAACGCTTTCATCCTTACACTAGCCCCGAGGAGGTAAGTTCTTGCTTTAGAGATGAAAAAGTGAGGCTTAGTTGCACAAGGTGATAAAGCAACTGAGACCAGATCGGGCTGTCTGCTCGGCAGGGAGCCTGCTTCCTCCTCTCTCCTCTCTCTCTGCCTGCCTCTCTGCCTACTTGTAATCTCTCTCTCTCTGTCAAATGAATAAATAAAATCTTTAAAAACGAAAAAAACCAAAAAAACCCAAAAAACTTCCTTGGTTATGCTATAATGATGAACAGCATGCATTTCTACCCCAATCTTAAAATGCTCTTTATCTCTTGTGTCATAATCATGGAAGACTTTCGCTTGTCTTACCTCAAAAATACCTCTTTAAGTTTTTTATCTTATATTTCCATTGTTCAAGAAATTTTCACTTGCGGCAGGCTTTATTTTTCTGCAGTACAAACTGATTCTTGACTTCCTGCCCAACATCCTCCCATCCCAATCCCTCACCCAGGATAACTTGAACTATTTTTCCAAAATACCATGCAAATTAATACATGTGAGAATTAGCATAGTAAAATATGTTTAATTTTGAAATATAGATTCATAGATATTTGCTTAAATAATATAGAGAGGTCTTGTGTATCCTTCATCCAGTTTCTACAGGGTACATTTTTTTTTTGATCTTTTCACTTTTTTTTTCTTGGAATCTGTTTTTTAAATAGTTTTTTAATCTATTTTGTATAATTGGATTTTTATTAACATAAAACATAACATTAAAAACATTGGATTCTTATTAACATACAATGTTTTATTAGTTTCAGGTGTGCAATATAGTGATTCAATACTTCTATACATTATTCAGTGCTCATCATGATAAGTGCACTTTAATCCCCATGGTCTGTTTCACCCATCCCCCCACCATTTCCCCTCTGACAACCATCAATTTGTTCTCTATAGTTAAGAGTCTGTTTCTTGGTTTGTCTCTTTCTTTCTTTTTTTCCTTTGTTTTGTTACTTAAATTCCACATGAGTGAGATCATATGGTATTTGTCTCCCTGACTAACTTATTTCACTTAGCATAATACTTCCTAGTTCCATACATGTTGTTGTTAATGGCAAGATTAAATTCTTTTTTATGGCTGAATAACATTTTGTTGTATATTCATATGCCACTTCTTTATCCATTCATCTATCAGTGGACACTTGGACTGCTTCCACGATTTGGCTATTATAAATAATGCTGCAACCAGGTACATATTCTCTTTATGTTTGGAATATCCTTTTCCTTCTTAATTACCTGGCATATTCTTCATCATCTTTTAATATCCAGCTTCAGAGTCATGAAGCTTTCCCAACTTTCTTCCCACTAGTGCTGAATTAATCACTTCTTTTTTTAATGCTTTGTTCCACATGTTTTTGTAAATATTGTCTCGGATAATCCATGACCTCTTTGAATCCCTAGGACCTAGATCAAAGCATGGCACATATTAAGTACCTGGTAAAATAAGGTGAATTTAATATAAATGATATTTCATTTTGAGAAAATGGGATTTAAAAATTCAATTATACAAAATAGATGCATTTAGTGGGTGATGTCTTAATGAGGGGTGTTACAACAGATTCCTTGTAATATGATCTTTCCCAGAGAATTTAAAAGATAATTTAATTTTCAAAAAAATTTACTATTACATTCATGAATACATCTACTGAGTAATATGAGATTAATATTGAAATATATACTCCAATGAAAAATTCCCATCTAAAATATGGAACCAGCTTTATTCTCTCTCTTCCTGTTCCAAATATGAAGTATTAACATCCTCCTAGACTGAGGATTCTCACTTCATACTCTGACTCCTGCTTCATTCTCTGGTAGAAAAGTTGCACAAGATCTAAATGACATAGGCTTCTCCAGGCTTTGTGTATGAAGGAGGAGGACACATGAATGTGTTGGCTGACCTCAGCCCCTCTTCAGAATCTCCTCAAATTTGTCTCACTTGTGTCCTTGATCAAGACCTCTAATCTTTTGCCTCTCTGTCCACCCCAGAAATCCGCCCCCCCCCCAACCTCCAGAAGGCATCTGGCTGCAGTGCCTGTAGGTGGCACTTGTGAGAACTTTGCTGTGCTGTGGGTGGGAGCACAATACTCTGTGGGCTGCTGTGGCCATGCTCGTCCAATAGCTCACCGCCGCTGCATGGAGGTTGTGACAGAAACAGTGATTCCCATCCACCACGTTCTCCAGAACTATTGATGAATGGCTTTTTAGAAAAGGTATTATGTCGACATTGTGGTTGTTAGGACTGGGATGGGAGGAAGACGAGGAAGAAATTGACGGCAAGACACTGATACAGATGGAGGAAATCAATAAATGTGGTGCTTCCCATATGTATGCTCACTCCTCCAGCCGCCACTGATGAAGGACCCTTCAGCCCCACACCAGGCTGCCCCTGGCTTGCTCCACCGCATCTTAGCCTGCTCTCACCTCTGGACACTGGTGGAGCCACTCTCTATCCTTCTCATTCTCAAGCTTACATCCAGAGTCTTAAAAGTTTCCGCATCCAAATGGCATTTCCTTCGCTTTCTTAGGAAGGTTCGACCTAGTCTCACAGGCTGGTTGGGGTTAGATACCATTTTATCTTCTCTTTCTCTCTGTCTTTTCCAACTTTTTTTTCCCCCAAGGCCACTATGTACACTCTTCTCACCTTCGTCAGTCCAAGAACTAAAAGCCGCCATGCACATCACTGCTTATCTCTGTCTGTCCAAGTATTAAAAGCCCCCAAGCAATTAATTGTATGTTAGGTAAAGCTGGGAGATCCTGCTGAAAGGTTGGTTAAGTTGAAGGTAGGAGGTCAGGCTGTCATTCCCATGATCATGATCCGTGTTAATGAATGAAGCCATGTTCTGAACATTTAACACAGCTTCTTTTTGCTTTTGGTCTCTCATTAAATTAAAAGATAATAAAGTATGGATTTTTTTTTTTGACAAGTGAAGTATTTCTTTACCTGTGAATTAGAAGCAGAAGAATCAGCTTTCATCTTCTCCTGTTGACCTCAGTAGCAACTGGTATTGTTTGGAAATGATCACACAGGCATCTCTACTTCTGGGCACAGAAATTACTTTTCTCTCCTTTCTTTCTCTGACATCTTAGAAGTGAAAACAAGGACTTTTCATCTGTTTAGGGACAAAGAACCAGTGGAGTGAGTGACACAGCACTTTTATTCTTGGCAAGGCTTGACATAGAAAGAGCAGTGGGAGATAACTTTCAAGTGGGCCTTAGGAGGAAATCCAAAGGACTGCCTTTCTGCAGGGTCAAATATCTCTATCCTGAGTAAATCATTCAAAGCAACAGGGCTAGAGGCAAGCCGGCGCTGTCAGCAGGCACATGCTGTTAGCTGTCACCTTCTGTTCTGTTAAGTAGAAGAATTTACAAGAATAGTGATTCATTGAATAAAATAGTTCATTAGGTAAAATTAGATGGCCAGGAAATCAAGTCAGCATTTCAGAACTGTTACAGTAAAATAAGTACTTTGTAATATGATGCTTTAGAATTCATATTCTTAGCAATATTACCTTCACTATTTGTGGAGAGCCTATCAGTGAAGAACCTTAGGAAGCAATGAGTGTTTTTCTGTAGAAACCTTTTTTTTCATTGGTTTCTATACCAAACGATACCCTTGGCTGACTGTGAAAATAAAACGCTAGAAAAAGTTTTCGTTTAAAGAAATAATGTAAGGACCTAAATATTTGTCCTTTAAAAGGAGTTATTTTTGGTTAAATTTTATTCCAAGTATAGTTACTCTGTCCCACATGGGCACCATTCTCTTGTTGATTGTGCCATTAGGGGCCATCTATTTCCCTCCCAACTTATAACTAACACCCCATCTTGCTCTGCACACCTAGAAAATCTTTTCAGAATCAATGAAATTCAGATGGAAAAAGCAAGGAGAACAATGGGATTTGAAAATTTTATTTCTGAATTTCTGGTTAGAGACTTTAAATTTGCTAGACTCATTGTGTGTAGACAGAATGATTTTTTAATCTCAGTGAAGTATCTAGCACACAGTTTACATTTACTGAGTACCAGTGTTGTGGTGGTAGGTTTCTCTGAGCAGGAGAATACTCTGTGACACTCAAGACTAGCACTGTCTAACAGAGATACAATGTCAGTCTCACACATAATTTAAGATCTTCTAGTAGTTACATTTAAAAATCTAAAAAAGAATGCATTAATTTTAATAGCGTATTTTATTTAATCCAATGTATCTAAAATATTATCATTTCAATATGTAATCAAAATGTAAAAAGTGGTGATGTTTTACACCTTTTATTGCACTAAGTCTTCAATATTCAGTGTGTATTTTCTGCTATCTAAATTGGGACTAGCCACATTTCAAAACCACATGTGGTTAGTAGCTACCATATTAGATAGCACAGCTCTGAAGGATAATAAGTATAATAAAATTAGTGCATGTCCTAAACATCTACATAACTATGTGGAATTTTAAAACATTTCCTACTTCCAACAATGTTGGATTTTCTGAACATGAATATTTTGATTTTAATTAGATTCTGAAGTCTCGTGGGTACTAAGACAAGTTATAGATGGTTATATGAAATAAATTTAATTTAAAACTGCATTAAAATACAGGCACAACTTTTTTATGTGTAGATTTATTCACATATATCAACTGAGTTTCTGTCTTTTCTTAATTTTGATCTATAGCTATTTTTGCAAAGGCTTCATCCCCTCTTAATAGCTTAGGATTCTTAATGTTTCTTTTTAAATGTATAGTGAAAGAATGAATTCAAGAGCCCAGCAATTTTAGAGCCAACATTTTGAACTTTTCACTGTTAGTTGAATGCCCACTTCTGACATGTATGGTTTTTAATTTACATTTAGAAACACAATCATTTGCTTTTCCCTTGATAATTTGACTGCTATTGGGATAAATGCAGGATATTCTTCATTAGTCTCACTTTTTCTTTCCATTTAAAGTTCTTTTCAATTCAAATTCACGTTTGAAGACTCATTATGGCTTATCTCCTAAAACTTCTCCTAGAATAGACCCATAACATTCTTGGATTTAACATGAAGTCTTGTTTTCTTTACATGTTATAGATACATGTTCTTTCACAATGTTGGAAAGGCACCCTTTCTAAGTGACCTTTGAATTCAGGGAGTGAACCTGGACTTCATTGGTTGTGAAACCAGGTATGGGAATCTGTCACTAAGCCTCATAGCATCCAGGAGATTTTGCCTCACTGCCCTGGTTTTCCCAGCTCCCCTTTGAAATGCACTAATTCTTGGGAAAGAGATAGTATCTTTTGGTGAAGAATGGCCACTGGGTTAAGTGGCACTCAAGTGCAATTACTATTAGGGAGAGAAGTGAGGAGAGATTACAAGGTTTTAAATGGTTCTTTAATAAAAAATAGAGAATTTGGATAAATTGAAAGTAGGAAATGGAATATTAACATAGAGATGTGACAGACTGCCATATGGAAATTTAAAAAGTGATATCTGAAATTAGAGGTTTCCATCTTTTTTTTTTGTAAGATTTTATTTATTTATTTGACAGAAAGAGAGCACAAACAGGGGAAGTGGCAAGCAGAGGCAGAGGGGGAAGCAGGCTCCCTGCTGAGCAAGGAGCCCTATGTAGGGCTCTATCCCAGGACCCTGAGATCCTGACCAGAGCTGAAGGCAGACACTTAACCAGCTGAGCCACCCAAGTGTCCAAGGCTTCCATCTTTTAAGTCAGCGACCAATAAGCTTTTTCGATAACGGTCAATATAATAAATAGTTTAGTTTTTGTGGACCATATGGTCTTTGTCAGGACTACTCAGCTCTGCTATTGTAGCTCAGAAAGCAGCCATAGACAACATACAAACGAACATGGTTGTGTTCCAATAAAACTTTATTTATAAACAGATGGTTGGCTGGCTTTGACCCATGTAGCCCCAGTGTAAGAAATAAACATTTACAAAGTTCTGCCTGGCAGCTGCGCCACTGCCTTTACCTCCTGTTACTGCCTGGGAATATCCACACAATGGGAATCACTTTCTCCTAAATCACATTTCCTGTAAGAAGGCATGTGCTTCTTGTGCACATTTCCATACTCCAAAGTAACTACTTTAGTAGGTAATTTACGTCTCTCTAATAGAGACCTGAAATTATAGTGGCTTGAGCATGAGAGTAACTTCCCAGGTGTCAGCAGTATACAGCTGATATAGTGACTCCAGGTGTTACCCTATCATCGTTCCCTCATGGCTCCCCCTCACCCAGCTGGCCCTGGAACCAGCAGGAAGGGGAAAGAGCACAACTTGGAAGCTGCTCACATCACTTCTTCTGATATCTCATTGGTCAGCCCTTAGTCAAATAGCCCCATCTATCTGGAGATAGAGAGGCTGAAGGTGGAGTACTTATTCTGGGCAGCTCTGTGCCCCATAAATTTCTAGAGCCTCTACCACTACTACACAAAAGATGAATGTAGCTGCAGCTAGCTTTTCTGCTTTAATCTTATATTTACACAATAATTAAGAGCCGGAAAGAAGTTACTTCCATTTTAAAGTTCCATTTTTCTGTATTGAGAATAGAGGCTGTTCTAAGTCTTCAGACACAAATAACAGGAATCCACTACACATGGTTAGAATATTGTTTTATGTGGCAAATATCCTGCATTTGCTACTACTCTTCTCTTTTGAGCCCACAGTAGACAGTATTAATAAATCACAGCATTTTTTCCCACTGAACTCAGACTTGGCCTTAAAACCCTCTATATCCTCCTCTAGACAGCCTCTGCCAATCAGGTAGTGTTGGCATGCCATCAGCAATTTATTTGCCTTTCTTGGCTGAAAGTTGTGCTATTTTTCTTTTTGGGCCTTTGATGCCAGTCTTATCTATAGATGGTGACATGGCAAACTATGAATTGAATGTTGTTTTTTTGTCTTTTAAGTCAAATATCCTCTCTTAAGTTTTGTCAGATTTTCATCTTGTTATTTCCAGATCATGATTAAATCTCATTTTCATATAACTAACTTTAGTCACAAAACCAAAGTTGGAATAATTTTATTCAACCTCTTAATTTTATAAATAGAGAAATTGAAAGCCCCCAAAAATGAAAGGATTTACCCATGGGCACATAGCAGCATTGAAACTCCCAAACCCCTGAGTCCTATTCTAGTACCTTTACTTTGCAAAGGTCAAATCAGAAGTGACAAGAATAATTAAACATCAGCAATAATTGTGTGATAATTGGGTGTGATTGATTAAAAATGGAACTTTTTCTCAAGTTTCTGTTTCTTGCATTTGTAGGCAAGAACCAATATATTTCACCTTTTCCCATGTAAAAGAAATGGTATCTTGAGCAATTCTTGTTCCAATGTTTGGCTGCTTCTAGAACTTTCCAAATTTTATAGAATGGACTTGACATTGTAAAAGAATGGATTTGGAGACTGCTTTCTAGGACACTCATATTTCAGTTATGCTATAAAGAATGGTATAGCTGTTCTTGTAATATCTTGGTGTTTCCTCTTTTAATAGGATGTGTTTATGTGAGATTGAAAGTACTGACTTTTGTAGGATATTTTCCAGATGAATTTATAATAGCAATTTGAATTCTTTTTAGCATATTTTGACTCATGGGTCTATTAGGTTATGTTGCTTCTCAGTTTATTTAGATCCCTTTGCCCAACCCTAATTGTTTGCGTTCTCTCAGGCAAGGCGATACACTTCGGTTCTCCTTATGTGCAAACAGTTTCTCAGCAGGAGTGCTACATAAAAGGCGACTGTACATGAAAACTCTCATCAATAGGCAGGTGGAGTTGGATTATCTCATTCTTTCAAGAGCAGGAAAATAAAAAAGAAAACACCTCAGCAAAAATAAGTTCAAAGAAGTGAGACTAGTTATAGACTAAGCAAATCTAACTATAGTGCCTATAGCTAAGAAAGTATATATTAACTAGAACCAGATTTTAAAAGATTAACTAAATCTTCCCATTAAAACTTCAAGTCCATTAAGTACCAAAAATTATGGCACTTTCACATGACAGAGAAAATTAGTCTAGTAAAATAGATGAAGGGAAATTTTGATAAGGGGCATTTCTTGATTTAACTACTAATTAAAACGCTTGAGACACTGAAGAATTTTCCTCTTGTCATCTTTCAATGTTGAGGGAAGAGCCTGAAAGCAGTAAAACTTCATGACTGTAACCAAAAGACAGAAAATAATTTCAGTGTGATGGACCTAAACCTTGAGCTTAGCTGCATTTACCAGACATGGAAAGTTCTGTGTCTTCTGACACACAGGGAGGACAAAATCCTCCTTCATACTGAAACCAAGCTCAGGCAAATTAGGAAATGCCTGCTCACCATTTTCACACCCTCCCTCAATGCACGGTATCCATTTTTATTTTGCTACTTAAAATTTGACCCAATGAAACCCTTCTGAATAGATAAACAGCTACTTACATGCCCATGTGGCTCCTTCAGTATGTTCATTTTTTTAAAACAAATATTTAATGAGCATTTACTATGAGTTAGGTAACCTGATATCTAAAGTTGGGAAAGTAAAAATCATAGCCCTCAGAAACCCACCATTTCATGTGCTAGACAAACAAATGATTTTAGTATGACATAGTTCAGTTGCTGTGGAAGCAGCAAGTTCTGCCCAGGTGTTGACAGAGGAAACAGGGCTGGAGCTGGCTGGAAGGCTCTGGGACTTCATGAAGCAGAAAAGGTGGGCAAGGAATTAGAGGTGAAAGCAATATATATAAAGGCATGGAAATGGGGCACCTGGGTGGCATAGTTAAAGTGTCTGCCTTTGGCTCAGGTCATGATCTCAGGGTCCTAGGATTGAGTCCCATGTGGGGCTCACTGCTCAGTGGGGAGCCTGTTTCTCCCTCTCCCTCTGCCTCTCCCCCTGCTTGTACTCTCTCCCTCTGTCTTTCTCGAAAGTAAATAAAATAAAAAAGTAAAAATAACAAAAATGAAATAAGGGCCTGGAAGTGTGAAAAAGCATAACAGCCTTTGATTGTAGAGTGTGGCAAGGAATTGTGTTCAGTAATTTAGGAAATACGAATTGAGTGACTCTTTTTTTTTTTAAAGATTTTATTTTATTTATTTGACAGAGAGAGTTTACAGTAGGTACAAGTAAACAGAGAAGCAGGCAGAGAGAGGAGGAAGCAGGCTTCCTGCCGAGCAGGGAGCCCAATGCGGGTCTCGATCCCAGGACCCTGAGATCATGACCTGAGCCGAAGGCAGAGGCTTTGACCCACTGAGCCACCCAGGCGCCCTAAATTGACTCTTTAGCCTCGGCACTGTGCAGGGACTCCTGGGGTGCAGGGACAAATGCAGCTTTGTCCTGGTACTTGAGACATTAACAAAGGAGACACAGGTCACAGATAAATTATATTTGAATGAAGACATAACAGCAGAAGAAATACCAGGTTCCTTTTCCTCACAAAGAAGTAAGAGCATCCTCTTATTGGCAGGAATACTTGCAAAGGTGAGCAATAGCACACACCACCTGTTTGCAAGGACCACACAGTGTAGTGGGGGTGACAGACATAGATCAAGCAGTTACAACAACATGTATATACCAGCAACTGTGACAGGTATCATCCAGAAAGTACAGAGTCTTAGGGACCTAGAGTGGGGGATTATGTCCTAATCAGAGAGGGCAGGGAAAATTGTATTTATCACTGCTCTACTTACACAAGAATTTCTCCACGCTTGAATTCTTAATTTGCTTTATCTTAGAGTTCATTTCAAGGAGGTTTTGAAAGAAGGTTACCTGGGTAACAGCTTGTCAGAGCCCTATGTCTCTGAGAATATTTGTCTTCCACTTTCTTTTTTTTTTTTAATATTTTATTTATTTATTTGACACAGAGAGAGAGATCACAAGTAGGCAGAGAGGCAGGGAGAGAGAGAGGAAGAAGCAGGCTCCCCGCTGAGCAGGGAGCCCAATGTGGGCCTCGATCCCAGGACCCTGAGATCATGACCTGAGCAAAGGCAGAGGCTTTAACCCACTGAGCCACCCAGGCGCCCTGTCTTCCACTTTCATAAATGACCAATAACACTGGTATAGAAAAGTCTAAGATTACAATTTCCTCTCTTAAAACTCTTCTAGAATTTGAGTCCTTGTCATCTGACAATGTGATTTAGAATTGATATTTCCTCTTTAGGTAGATTTATTTTTCTGACTGAATCGTACAGTTTTTTTTTTTTTTAAGATTTTCTTTTTATTCATTTATTTGAGAGAGTGAGAGAGAGCACCAGAGGGGTGGAGGGATAGGGGCTAAGCAGGGAACCTGACATGGGGATCGGGGATCAATCCCAGGACCCTGGATGGCAATCACTCTCTTTAGTATTTCCCCACTCTTTGGTGTCTCCCCCAAATGAACTGAAAACTTACATCCACACAAAAACCTGCACAATGTTTATAGCAACTTTATTCATAGCTGCCAAGAATTGGAAGCAAGGTCAATGGATAAAGAAACCCTCGTATGTCCAGATAATGGAATATTATTCAGTGCTAAAAAGAAGTGAGCTATCAAGCCCTGAAAAGACATGGAGGAAGTTTAAAGGCATATTACTAAGTGAAAGAAGCCAATCTGAAAAGACTATGCATTATATGATTCTAATTATATGACATTCTAGGAAAGGCAAAACTGTGAAGATAGTAAAAGATCAGTGGTTGCTAGGGTTTGTAGGGAGGGAAGGAGGAATAGGTAGAGAACAAAGGACTTTTAGGGCAATGAAACTATCCTGTATTATACTACAATAGTGGATATAAGCTGTCGTTGCAAATGGCAAGATTTTATTTTTTGATGGCTATGTAATATTCCATTGTGTGTGTGTGTATGTGTGTGTATATAGATATATGTATACACACATAGTGTGTGTATATGTGTGTATATATATATATATATATATATATATATATATATATATATACACACCACATCTTCTTTATCCATCCATCTATCGATGAAACAAGACAAAACTGGAGAGGGAGATAAACCATAAGAAACTCTTAATCTTAGGAAACAAACTGAGGGTTGCCGGAGGGGAGGGGTGTGGGGGGATGGGGTGGCTGGATGATGGACATTGGGGAGGGTATGTATTGTGGTGAGTACTGGGTGTTGTATAAGACTGATGATTCACAGACCTGTACCCCTGAAACAAATAATACATTATATGTTAATTAAAAAAAAGAAGAAAAACACAAATTTATCTACCAGAATATTCTTAGAATACCACCATAAAATTAGAGATTATGCAAATATCAGTAGGGAAATAGTTACGTGAAGTACATCCATACCTACCAATGCATGGGATACTATGGATTTGTTTTTTAAGAAGTGATTTTGTTTTTTAGAAGTAGATATATGTATATGGATATGAAAAAAATGTCCATGACAAATTGTTGAGCAGAAAAAGTAAGATATAAAACAAAAAACAAAACAAAATAAAACAAAGAATATACAACACCAAGCATGAACCCAAACTTTAACTATGGACTTTGGGTAGAGATGACATGGGGATGTATGTCCATCCACTGTAAGAGATGTACCACTTCAGTGCGGTATGTTAATAGCGGGGAAGTTTGTGCAAATGTGGGGACAAGGGGCATGTGTCTATATCTTCTGCTTAATTTTGCTGTTAACCTAAAAGTGCCCTAAAAAATAAAGTCTACTTTAAAAAATCAAAACAAATGAATGAAATTCCCTGTACATAAAAAAATTCTTAGTAGAAAACCTGTATTTTGCTTAAAGTACTCTATCGTCATAGATATTTTGTAGTAACCTGGAATTGCTGTTTTGAGGAAACATAGATGTAATCCTCAACCAGACCTTTCCTCTACTTTTATAATCATCTTTATTATGATGTAATATTTATGTTTCTTTTTTTTTCTAAAGATTTTATTTATTTATTTGACACACAGAGAGAGATTTCAAGTAGGCAGAGAGGCAGGCAGAGAGACAAGGAGAGGAGAAAGCAGGCTCCCCGCTGAGCAGAGAGCCCGATGCGGGCCTCGATCCCAGGATGCTGAGATCATGACCTGAGCCGAAAGCAGAGGCTTTAACCCACTGAGCCACCCAGGCGCCCAATATTTATGTTTCTTAAGGTGCAGTGCAAAGCCCTAGGGGAAGGGTTTGAGTGTTGTCATAACCTGAATTCATTTTCATTCTACCTACAAATCTTTTAAGATGGGGGTCCATGAATACATAGCTCTCTCATATAATTTATGAATTATTTTCTAGGTAGGAATTACCAGTATATTTCAAATTAAAATTAATGTAATCTTATAGTCTTTGCTGCCAATAGATGAAATATTTTTAAGTGACATATATTTCTTTCTTTGCATCTTATCCTGGAAACTTGTGTCTTCTCCCTTTAAATATGTGGCATTTAGTTCCCAGATTTTTTTTTTCACCTTTATTTTTTTGAAAATTTTATTTATTTATTTGACAGAGAGCACACAAGCAGGGGGAGGGGCAGAGGCAGAGGGAGAAGCAGCCTCCCCGCTGAGTAGGGAGACCAAAGCAGGGCTTGATCCCAGGACACTGGGATCATGACCAGAGCCAACTGACAGATGCTTAACCAACTGAGCCACCCAGGGTCCCCTTTTCTCGCCTTTATTAAGATATAATTCACATTCTATAAAATCTGCTTGCTTAAAATATACAGTTCAATTTTTGGTATATTCAGAGTTGTGCAACTATCACCAAGATGAAATTATAGAACATTTCATCACTACCCCCCACCCCAAAAATCTCATATATATTACCAGTCATTCATTACCCTTTGCCCCTTTCCCACCCCTTGGCAGACAAAAATATGCTTTCTGTCTCTATACATTTGCCTATCTAGACATTTAATATAAATGGGACCATACCTTATGTGGTCCTTTGTGACTGGCTTCTTTCACTTAGTATGTTGTCAAGATTCATCTGTTCTTGGGGCCCCTGAGTGGCTCAGTCGGTGGTTAAGCGTCTGCCTTCGGCTCAGGTCATGATCTCAGAGTCCTGGGATCAAGCCCGGTATCGGGCTCCCTGCTAGGCGGGAAGCCTGATTCTCCCTCTTCCACTCCCCCTGCTTGTTCCCTCTCAAGCTGTCTTTCTATCAAATAAATAAAATCTTAACAACAACAACAAAAAGACTCATCTGTTCTGTATAGCATGTATCAGTATATCACTTTTTAATTGTTAAATAATATTCCTTTGTAACAATTTGAGGAAAGCAAAGCTTTCCAAAGTGACTATTATTTTACATTTCTATCCACAAAGAAGGATTTCAGTTTTTCTGTGTTCTCTTCAGCATTTGATATTGTCTGTGTTTTTTTTTTTTTGAAGGTGCTTATATGTGATTTACAAATATTTTCTCCCAATCTGTGGGTTGTATTGTCACTTTCTTTGTAGTATCGCTTGCAGTACAAAGGGTTTAACTCTATTTAGTTCTATTTATCTATTTTTTTCGTCTTTTCTCACTTGTGTTTTGGTCAATTTTAAGAAACCATTGACTAATCCAATGACTTGAAGATTTCTCTGTGTTTTCTTCTAAGAGTTTTATAGTTTTAGTTCATACATTTAAATTTTTGATCCATTTTGAGCTCATTTGTGTATAAGTGAGATAGTCCAAATTCATTACTTTGCATGTGGATATCCAGTTGTCTTAGTATCATTGAAAGACTGTTCCTCCCCCTTTGAGTTATCATGGCAGCCTTGTTGGAATACAGATGCCCACAAAATATGAGTTTATTTCTGGACTTTCAATTCTATTGAATTGTTGTATATATCTATTCTGATGCCGTACCACATTCCCTTGATTACTTTATCTTTGTGCTTTATCTTGACTAATTCACCCCTATACCTAGCTTGTTGAGCGTTTCTGTCATGAAAGGGTGTTGTATTTTGTTGGCTGCTTTCTCCACATCTATTGAGTTGATCATGTTGTTTTTTCCCTTATTTTATTAAAGTGGTCTATTATATTGATTTCCTGTCTTGAACCAACTTTGCATTCCTGGGATAAATCCCACTTAGTTATGGTGTATGATCTTGTATATGTTGCTGAATTTAGTTTGCTAAAATTTTGTTGGGGATTTTGCATCTATATTCATAAAAGACATTGGGATGTAATTTCATTTTATTACATTGTCTTTTTCTGGTTTTGGCAAAAGTGAGGTACTGACTGTACAGAATTAATTGAGAAGTGTTTTCTTGTATTTTTGAGTGAGTTTGTGAAGGATTGGTTTTCTTTTCTTAAATATTTAGCAGGGCGCCTGGGTGGCTCAGCGGGTTAAAGCCTCTGCTTTCGGCTCAGGTCATGATCTCAGCGTCCTGGGATCGAGGCCCACATTGGGCTCCCTGCTCAGCGGGGAGCCTGCTTCTCCTCTCTCTCTGCCTGCCTCTCTGCCTACTTGTAATCTCTCTCTCTCTCTGTGTCAAATAAAAAAAAAAAATATTTAGCAGAATTCAACACTGATGCCATCTTACCCTAGGCATTTCTTTGTGGTAAGTTTTAATACTATTATTTCTGTCTGTTTATTTGTTATAAGTCCACTTAGAGTTTTCATTTCTTCTTGAGTAAGTTTTGAGTCTTTCTAGAGATTTTCCTATTTTATCTAAGTTATCAAACTGTTGACAAATAATTTTTCATAGTATGCTTTTATATAGTCTTGTTATTTCTGTAATATCAGGTTATTAATTTGAGACCTTCTTTTCTTTAATATAGGTATTTAAAGCTGTAAATCTCCCTCTGAGCACTGCTTTCTCAGCCTGCCATAAGTCTTAATATATTGTGCTTTTGTGTTTTGACATATTTGGGTTTTGGCCAGCAAAGGAACTGAGAAAGAATGGGTGATGAGATAGAAGGAAACCTAAAGAGCTGGTTTCATGAAAGCCAAGAGATTAACATTTTTCAAGGAGAAGAGAGTGCAACTCCAAAGAGTACTGTTGAGAGTAAAATGAGGTCAGAGAAGTGAAGATTTTTCCTTGATATTCTGGAAGTTGTTGATGGTTGGTTATGAACAGTTCTCTTGGGTTGGAAGGGGAGACAGAAGACCTACTGAAGGGGTCAAAGAGAAGATCTACTGAAGGGGTCAAAGTGAAAATGTAGGCAATAAATATTAGACAACTACTTTCATAAGTTTTGCTGTAATGTGGAACAGAGAAATATGAGCAGTCTTTGGGTAGGGATGCAAGGTCACAGGAACACTTGTTGAAGATTGGGAATCTTAGAGCATGCTTGCATGCTGATAATAGAAGTAAGAAAGACTAATGATTCGAAAGAGTTGCAGAAATCCTTGAGAAGGAGAGAGAGGATGGAATCCAGAGCACAAATGGGTTAGCCTTTGATGGGAAGATAAAAACTTCTTCCGCTGTAACAGGAAGAAAGGTAGTACATTTGGGTACAGATGCAGGTAGAAGTGATGACAGGAAAAGTGAGAATTCCTGTATGATTGTGGCTAGCTTGTCAGTGAAATATGAACTGAGATCAGCAGTTAAAAGTTAGAATGGCTTAGAGGGAATATTGGAGGTCAGAAAACATATGAAAGTTATCTGTTAAAGGTGTTAAATGGACCTCTTGGGGGAAAATTTGCTTCTAAAAAACATGTTAGATTTGCTGGGCATTTTTTTGGGTACCCATTTTGAATTTAAAGGAAGTCTAGTTAATACAGCTGTGTTTATTTTTTAAGGGGCAGCCTCAGAGCAGGTGGATAGTTTTAAGTGGAGTTGGTTGTTCTCCCAGGCAAGTGAATAGAGGATCATAAAGCAATGATATGCGAAATGGGCTTTACCCTGCACACACAGACACACAAACACACACAGACATGACACACTCCTTCACATGCATCGTACACTCCCACGTGCATACATATATACACCTGCACATCACACTTGTATATACACACTTATCACACTCACAAGGACTACCCCACTTAATTTTTACAATAACCCTCCAACAGCATTTTACTACTGTTTTTGAAGTATATGAAGATTGAAGCACACTTGTAGTTTCTACTACATGAATCACTCTCCACTCTGTTCTTTAAAAGTTTTCGACATGATCATGAAATATAGTAGAGCCAGTGTTTGGATTCCATTTGAGTCATCTCTTCAGTGTAATTGCCATGGAGCTTTTTCCTCTGACACCTAGCCTACTACTATCCTGGCTGTCCTGGGACCTCTTCATGCACTGGACCTTCTCCAGACTTTTCTTCACACCCCCCAACTACCCCTATTCTCTCATCAGTACAGCTGGATTTCAGGCTCTGCTTCTCATTGGCTGTGTGAACTACTATGTAATATGAGAGCAATAACAATTCATTCTGAAGATTAAAAAATATAATGCATGGAAAGTGCTCAATTCTGTGTACACAGCATGCATTAAATAAATGCCGATCTTTCTCTGTCCCTTAATCTCAATCTCAGTATCTCTATCAGTATTATTTGTTTTGGTCATATTGCCTGAAGGATCTTTATTTAGCTAACCATTTTGTTTTTGTTTTTGTTCTTTACTACTATAATTTAATTCTTGGTGATAGAATTTTAAGTTAATAATTATTTAAAGACTTATTTATTTATTTGGCAGAGGGGGGTGGGAGAGAAAAAGAGCATGAGCATGAGCAGCAGAGGGTCAGAGGGAGAGAATTTTCAAGTAGACTACTCCCCACAGAGTGCGGAGCCTGACAGGGGGCTGGATCTCCTGACCCATGAGGTCATAACCTGAGCCAAAACCAAGAGTTGGGCACTCAACTGACTGAGCCACCCAGTCATCTCTAGAATTTTAAGTTTAATAGGGTTCTTCTGGAAATAATGTCAGAATTTACAATTGACTCTAATAAGACTTCAGGTGGACAAAAGAGTTGTATTTGGAGCATGCAGATCTTTCCACTTGACTCAAATCATACAGAAGGACTGACTTTGATTATCATGAATTAAACTAAATTGTAACACTGAGCACAAAAAATTAGATTATTTTCATGTCTTGGTTGTTAGAGTATTTCCTAATTATTAGGCCTTTTGAAATATCACAGGTTTGTGCCATATCCAAAGAGTCTTCACAATGTAATGGAATAGCATTGCAATACCATAAAGAAGGTGTCATGTCCCTGACATAAACTCAAGGGCATCTCTTTAAAAAGCATCACCTTGGGAATGTGGCTGGGACTATCACTCTCATTTCCCTTTTGGCTACTGTGACATTGGCTGTCATAGTGGCATTCAGGTCCCAAGAGATAAGTCACTCTTGGTCTTGGAGGACAGAAGGTTTTAGATAAAGGGGCCTCTTTTAGTACCTTATATTTCCTGCACCAATTATTATTCACTGTTTTATTTTGATAGTAAGACAAATGCTAAGATTAATCCTGAGTTGTCCTGGAGTAAAATGAACACATTCCTGTTTTCTACAAGTTGTACTGTTGAGCACATTCGCTTTCTGTGACATGTGGCATGTAACAGAACTGTTCAGAAGCAAAGCTGAGACCTTGTGCTTTGATCTTTTACAGTTCCTTTTTATTCCTTAGTTCTTAGCAATGTAGCAAATTATATGTTATTGAAGACTTTATATTGGCTTGTGCAAGCAATACTATACTTATATTGAGTAGCAGTGGTAGCTCATATTCTAGATTGAATATAACCACTCCCTTGCAGACATTACTGTCGTGTGGTATTATGCATGCAAAGCCATGTTCCTATGGTTTTGATGTTATGGGAAGTAGCAGACTGTTTTCTTAATTCTCATAAGTTGAATTTCCCCCTAAAGACTCATTAGGAAAAAGCATGTTGAAATGTGTGGTGTCATTACACGATTGTTCTCACTTGGTGACAAGCAACAAAAGAAGAAAAACATTTCTGACAATTTCTGAAATGTGATCATTAGAAATCACTCTCTGAAATTAATGAGATGCTAGAGAAAGCCAAGAGCTTAATAGATCATATCATGTGTGCAGCTTGATGAGGGCTTTAAGTGGGGATGTGATCATGTGCCAAGTGAACGCAACAGTTTTCACGATCATCTATTTTCTCACTAATGCTGCTTAATGAAAATCAAGCATGATAAACATTGAAACGATTACAGAATATTCTGACCCTCAGGAAATTATATGAAATGAACAGCTAAAGCTTTAGTTTTACTTACCTAAGGACCAGCTTGTTTGTTTTCTTATTTTAAGATGAGGAAATATTTAAAAAATCAGCTAGAAGGTAAGTTCTCCCACCCAAACAATTGAGTCTCCCATTTAGTGTTTCTTGTTTTTTCCCATCTGTTGACTCTTGGCATCTCCCCTGCTGCTCCTGGTCCCCACCTGGCTCCGGCTTGATTCTTCTGTTGCCTGTCTGTCTCCATGGAGACAGACTGCTCCGAGGAAGGAACTGTGAACAGTATCCAGAGGCATGCCTTACCGGACCCTCCATGGGAGCAGCTTCCCTTTGACCGCAGTGCAGAAAGGGGCAGTTATCCCTTCTCGAAGAGGAGCAAAACGTGTTTGGGACCTACATTTCTGCCCCGATGTATTTCTGCGGATGTAACTCAACAAAGCCCGGAGAAGAGAGATGGGGCACCATCTATTTTCCGTGGTGCTTCCGTGTCAGGAGAGCTGCAACAATTGTCAGGAGGACCCAAAGGGGAAGGAGAGAGAGGGATAGAAGATAAGATAAGAGAATGAAAGGGTTTCCAACGAACTGACAGCAGTCCAACTGTGCAAGGGAGAAGTTGTTAGACACCTGAGAAATATATGGCAACTGTGTATATATTTCCCCATAAAATACGCAATTATTCTGAACAGAAAAGTACTAAAATCCATAAAGAATTTGTTTCTTAATGACTAGAGGAACTGGGCCATTAAAAATGCCACAAAAAATCGCTTATTTTACGGAGGAGGCACCTAGGTTTATAAGAAAGCATAAATTCGCTGAGAGCCCTGTGTTGTGGAGGGTCTCGCACTTTGCACGTTCCAGCCTTTTTTTGTTTCTACCCACAGTAGTAGTTTTCACATAAGCACATCTGCACAGTTTTGTCATTAGATTTTTAAACCTATGTGAAAAGCTGAACTTGCCTGTGGAATAGATAATAGTGTTGAAGTTTAAAGAAAAAACTTAAGTACATGCAATCGACATTGCAGAAATGCCAATTCTTATCACTTCTGGGTGTCAAAAATCATTCTGATATCAGAGACACAAGAACAGAAAGCCGAACCCTTTCGTTTTCTAAACACTTCAGAAAGACATCATTACCTTCCTGGTGTGCACTGTTCTCTCCGGACACCTGGCTAAATCCAGGATTTGATTTCGACTCACTCTATTTGATTTTGACTCACTCACCCCAATTTGCAGTCACATCTTACAGAATTATTGCTTTTTAAATTGGGCATTTCCCTACAGCTTAGATCTCTACCTTCTAGATTAACAAAAAGAAGCATCTATAAAACAGTAATGAATAACATGTATAATTTGTGTTATTGTTTACTGAGCCTCTCAGAATATGCCTGATTTTTTCTGTGTCTTAGAGGAAGGCTGAAAGATGGGAATAGTTATAACCAAGGCCCAGAGAGGTTAAGCGATTTGCCCAGTGTCACACAGCTAGTAAGTGACAGATCTCAATCCCAGTTCTTTTCACTTCAGAGCCTATACAACCCTACATGCTCATTAATGGTTCCTTAATGCTGAGAGTCACTCAAGTGTTAGATTGTAAATCACTAGAGGGCAGAAATTGAATTCTGTGGTTCCCTGGGAATGGTGCCTCCATATATTTGCTGTGTGCTCTCCAAGGCAGAGAGAATTCCAGCTGTACTCATCCACCACAAGACATAATAATTCCTATGAATTTTCTAGGAATGGAGATGAAAAATCTCTTCAATTTCAGCACTGTTTCTTTGGTATTTATGCAGTGACTGCCAAAAACAAGTAATCAGAAACAAGTAGGCCTTAGAATCCCGAGACTCTAACAAAGCTGTTTTTCTCTTCATGTTGGGTGGAGGAGTCGTTATGTGACTGAGATAGTCCTGTTTGGGCAGGCTTATGGTCTCCACCAGGCTTCTCCATGTGAATCTGTGATCTTGGTCTAATCGTTCCCATCTCTGTGCTTAATAATGCTAGTGGGCAACAAGAAAGCCTGCCCAATCAGCTAGTGACTTATAGGGCTCGTTTAGTTTCCTCATTGTTAATAATTTAGCAAACATTAATTGAATATTAAGCATTGTGCTCGGTAGATACAAAGTAGAAGAAAACATTGTCCCTAGCATTAAAGAGTTTATCGTCCAGAATATTTGCTACCATATGAACTTCTAAATCCTACCACCAATGGCTCTAGCTGAGATTTTGAAAAAGAGAAGCTGAAACCCTGGAAAGTCACTAAAACCTGGCTGTTTCAAATCAGCCAGCCACGGACAAAGCTAGGAAACATATCTAATATGTCCAGCAGGCCTATCTCCACCACTTGACTACCTTGAAAAAAATGATTGCATCATTTCAGGATGAAGAGTAATGCCGATTATTGGCTAATTTTGGCTCTCAGTGCTTCATTATCAAATGCACTTCCTGAGAGCCCTGTATTTCCTGGTGTAAGTGTGGCGCATGACGTACTTGTAACCAAGGAACTCGGCTCAGCCCAAGCGCTTCTCCTTAATAGGGAGCATGCCAAGTAAACAAGCACTTCACTGTGCTGTGTGTAAGAAAAGGAATGCAAGGATTAGTTCACTGGGCCTAATATCTTTAATCCAATAATTCACGAACAAACAATGCCATTTGGATTTCAGTAGCTGTAATGGTGTAACTGTTGTTGACTTCTATTAGTGTGTAATTAACTCTGTAGTGTGTCAAGATGACAGTTGTAATTTTCTGTTCATTCAGCAATGCCCACACACCTTAGTATTGTGGCTAGTTTGCAATAGCCTTTTAGCACTTTGATGGCCAATGCCAACATTTGTGATCGTGTTGATGGTGTATTTATTACATTGCACACAGTATGTTTATGTATGTACTCATGTATGTATGTATGTATCTTCAACTGGTTTCAAGTTCTGAGGCAAACCTGAGTGTGGGATTTGGAGATGGCTGTGGCGGGGCATGGGGAGTGGAGCTGGGTCGTCCCTCAAGCCAGTACTCTCAGAGTCAGGCCTCTTTCAGCCAGCTTCTCTTTCAGCCGGCTGACCTTCCAAAAATGATTGAATCAATGTACCACGCTCCTTAGCCGAGGGCTGTCCCAAATGACCCAGTCACCTCTGTCCATGACAGCTTCTTGCTATTCCAGGGCTCTCAATTCTTGAGCTTGCCAGACCGTTGCTGCTGCTACAACTTTTGTCATTGTCATGGAAGGGCCACATCCCTATGGACACCAGCTCCAGGCCACTCCCAGAACATGGAATTCTGTCTTTGCAGGGCTTATGGTCCTGTGTGCCTCCAGCATGCAGGGACCTCTCCTCCGGGTCTTCTTCCTCTTCTGGCCGCTGAGCTTTCACAAGGTGGAGGGCACTGCAAGGTACCCCAAGTTTCTTGTTCGCTTTTTTGTCTCTTCAGTGCAGGGCACAGACCAAGCCTGCCACACACTGTACCCGTGGTACATTTTAATGCCATCCTTAAAGCCCAAGCTGTTTAAGTGCAGCATGGACCAGAGGTCCTAACTAGGCTGCAAGGAGACACGTCTTTTCTCTCTCTCTTTTAAAAGCCTCTCCTTACTGTTGTAGTGGCTACTTAAATGCTTTCTTCATCACCCCTGTAAAATGAGTTGCCTCTTTTTTGGGCCTCATGCAAATTAGATGGTTAATTTCCAGTCTCTCTCTGAACCCTGGGCCACACATACTGTTCGTAGGAGGCTATAGAGTTTCTTTTATAAATGGTGGTCTCAGTGTTCACCAGTATATAATATGCAGTTAGTAGTCCTAGAATAGAGTGAAAGTTATTAGCCTTGAGGGCCTTAATTGAACTTGAGACTTTAACCTCATTAGCTTTATGCTCGGAGCACAAGGCAACTGCCTCATATATCAGCCTAAAGTTTGTCAAATTCTTGAAAACTTTGGGATCATTTAGTAAAAATGAGCAGAGATGGAAGTTTAGATTGTTTTCTGGATAATAGATCTTGTTTCAAAGCTTTTTTTTCCCCCCTAGTGCAGCTTGAGAACCACCTGACAGTAATTAAATTATTCTAACATCTCACTACCACTTCCCACACACATTTTCCCCTTTTGTTTTGTTATTTGGTGGTGTGTGCAATTATCTTCTTTTAAGAAACAAGCACAGCCACCCACGGCTACACATGTTAGCTGTAAATTTGAACTTGTGGCAGTGGGAAGGAGGCATCCTTTTCCCTTTTTCTCACAGGTTGTAAACTGGTTATTCACATTTTCTTTGATGAGAATTTTAAGCACCGAGTACTGTCTTCATAAGCACATGCAGCAGATGGTGAGGAATATCGTGTGATAAGGAACGCTGGCCAATTTCTTTAGCTATTTTCACCTCCTGAACACACTTCAAAGAAATGAAACGGCATATTTTAGGGTGTGTCTTTACAAGACCTCTTTCCTTAAACATGAATATTTGCTGATGTGTTCACTTTAAGATAGATTCATTTGGGGGATGTCTGCAGTAAGTGATCTTGTAGCATTTTCATACAAAATTAGACTTCTGTGGAAAGTCTCCTGGGTGTTGCTGCCTAGGAATTAACCCAGCTGTTCCTTCTCTTCACTCAGTCAGACTGACACAAGAGGAAATGAAGCAAGATACTTAGATGACCCCTAATGACCTTCATGCACATTATCTGTGTGATGAGATAATCTGCATAGAGGAGGAAAGCAATTTCTAGGTCACTCAACAGGCTCTGTGAACTCCACCCTTTAGTAGCCTGGGGGCTCTAGGCCTGTTGCTTAGACTCCATATCTTTCTGTAAAATGAGTATAACCAATACTACCTCCTTGGGTTGTTGTGAGGATAAGAAGACATTGGGTAGGTAGAGCTCTTATTCTTTTTCCCCCATAAAAATGCTCAATAAAAAGTAGTGAAGCTGGTGGACAAATAATAAAGAAATATGAACACACATCTGACTGGTACGCCCAGGGCTTTCTTCCTGCAGATATATCTCAAAGTTTCCTCCTTTAGGGAAAGTCTTCTGCTAGCCAGCAACCCAGCAATTAAAAACACTCTCTGGACTTTTCCCTTCCTGATATGCTCCCTTATTTCAAACTACTGCTTCCAGAGAGCATGCACATTCATAAATTGACTCCAAAGCTTAGTTTCAGGGGAGATTAGAGTCACAGAGCTTTGGGGTCAAAAGAGAGCTCCCAGTGAAAGTGGTAGTTGTTAGCTACAGCCGCAGGAAATTTCCAGGGAAATGGGATAGACAAGTGACTGGATGACATCACTCACCATTTTGGATTGTTTGAACTACTGGAAAATTCAACAACCAATGGGTAAAGATAGTATGCTATTTTACTATCATCACTATTTCTGTTAACACAACCAGCTTCAGAGTGTGTGTGTGTGTGTGTGTGTGTGTGTGTGTGTGTACACACATGGCCTGGCCTCCTCATGTCACGTTTTTATTTATTTTTATATTATTCAGCATAAAGGGCTTTCAGAATTCTCTGTTTTGGTTTATCCCTTTATACACACACACACACACACACATGTATATGCACAAATGTACATGTATAATATATGTATACACATTATACATTTGTAATGTATATGTGTGTATATATATATGAATATATACAAATCTTAAAAGGACAGAGAATAACTTCTTGGAGTGTGACTGAAATTCTTTGTATAGATTTGTCCTTGGATTTGCTCCGACAATCCAAATAAGGTTTCAGATGACCTCTAGTGAATTCACTTTTAATTGTTTCATTTGTATAGACATTTCATCTCTCCAGTCCAATGGTTGTACGTACATATAGATTTTTACATTTAAAATGTTTGGATCAATTTTCTTTAACTTTGGAAAAGTGGTGATAATTCATCCATTAAAACATCAATACCAGAAAGAGAGGGTCAGTTGCTTACAAAATGCAAGAGTGATTTAGAAGAGTAAAAAACCAAATACTTTTTCTGATATGGATAGTAATCAATAAGCTGATGCAAACACAAATTCAGAGAGGAAGAAGTCATGGAGGAAGTTAAGAAAAGTTTTTATTTCCAAATGACAATTCTAGTCTCACATGTATTCGGAAATATTTCACTTTTTTTGGTTTGTTCAGTGTAAGGTTCCTGTTCCCTTCATCCCTGCCTGAATCAGTGAAGGTGTTTAAGAGGCCACTGTTTATGAATGCAGATGGCCTCTGCATTGTAAAGCCTAAGTTACTACCTTGGGTGACTTAAGGCAGATAGAGAAAGACCTCTGTGGTCCCAGACTAGAAATTCTGAAGAGTCTGAAGCATGAGGCTGGTCTATAATTCTCGTGCTGCAGTGTCCAGTAGAGTAGCCACTGGCTAGATGTGATTATTCAAATTTAAATTAATTAAAATTAAATTAAATTTAAAATTCAGTTGTACTAGCTTCATTTTCAGTGCTCAATAGACCTATTTGGCGAGTAGATATCATATTGGACTGAAAGACCCTTCCCCTAGAAGGTAGATAGGATAACTAACCGCTTTTTTTGCTTTTCTGTAAACCGCTGGCTTTTAGGTATAAATTAGGTTATTAATCGGGTTATTAGTCGCATATTAATTGCTCTTTTGCTTTACTGTCACTGCTTGGCTTATAGAAATAATAGAGACGCCATGATGGCTTTCCTACCTTCCCCCTTCTTGTTCCCCTCTCTTGCGCGAGCGGGCCCTCAGAACCAATCAGCTTGTTCCCCCTTCCCGCCTCTCACTTCGCGCGCGCGGGTACTCAAAACCAATCAGCAAACTCCAAGTATGCCTTTTTCAAAGTTCAAATTGTCAACCAATCAGTTGCGCCCCACCCAAAACTTGTTTGTGCCTTCCTATATAAGACCCTGTTTCTCTCCGGTCGGTGTGCTCGGTTAGCTGGAGCTGCCGACCACCCGCCGGTACCTGCGTGGAAATAAACCTCTTGCTGTTTGCATCCAGTGGCAGTGTTAAATTCTTGGGTAAGGGGATCCGCAGGTCTTTCAGGACCATGCAGAAATGACCATGTCTTTCACTTTAGGCATTTCTGTTGGACAGCACTGCTCTAGGGACTGACATAAGGAGTCATAGAGCATAGAGTAGTATGAATCAGGAGACCCCTTAAAAGGAAAGGACAGGTGAGATACAGTATTATTGACATTATAATCTAACCAAGGGCAAAGTTTTGGATATTTATATAAGCAGAAGCAGAGTAAGAAGTCCTCCAAATGGTTCAGGTGGGCAGGTGGCTATCCCAACAAACAACCTGTGAGTATTGCAACCTGTTCACCAGGGTTCTGAGGCATGCTAGGTCCAGCTGTCAGAATACCTGGAAGCTAACATAGCATGGCGACCTCATTGTCATCCCCAACTTGTGATTCTGAAGCCACATCTGATATCTAGCCTGAGGGAGGACTGTGTACCTAGAGGCCAAAGCTGGGGTGGACATGTGGCAGATCATTGCTGGGAGAATTCATTGACAAAGCTATGAGCAAAACCAGGGAACTGGGTGCAAGGGAAGCTTCTAGAGGATGGGATGGTCATCAGACTGGAATGCATTAATATGTGACTCAGAGAGGCTCCTGGCTTTGCTTACTCCCCAATTTTGTCTAGTTTTGGTTCAGGGTAAGACAGAAAAAAGATTAGACTACTCCTGGAGACCACTTTTTTTTTTCTTAAGATCTTATTTATTTATTTGAAAGAGAGAGAATGAGAGAGAGAGAGCATGAGAGCGGGGAGGGTCAGAGGGAGAAGCAGACACCCCACTGAGCAGGCAGCCCAATATAGGACTCAATCCCGGGACTCCAGGATCATGACCTGAGCTGAAGGCAGTCGCTTAACCAACTGAGCCACCCAGGTGCCCCAAGACCACTTTTGGATTAGACTAAATTCTTCGGAGCTTTTGGAGACATTTTGCTTTCTCCGTATGCTATCATTCATTTGCTCACTCCTTTACTCATTTAGCAAATATATGTCGAGTGCCTATTATGTGCCAGGGATAACATAGGAAGAAAACAGGCAAAAATCCTGCCTCCTAGTGGAGGGAAACAGACAATAAGTGGAAAAAGAATTGGTAGACTGTATAGTGTATCAAAGGGTAATAAAGCAATATGGAGAAAAAGAAGGCAGGACAGGGAGCCAGGAAAAGTTGTGATTTTAAGCAGTTATAGAAGGCACACGGGTCTTGAAAGACCTCAGGGAAGTGAACGGTGTGCAGAGCTCTACAGCTGGCTAAGAGACAGTCTGTGTAGATACATGAGGGAAATGAGCTTTCACCTGGGAAAAGAGCTGGGTGGGAGCTCCCCTTGCTTATTCTGGGAACAGCAAGCAGCTATGAGGAGGGGGGTGATGGCAGAACATCAGTAAAGATCACGTCTAATGTTAGTAGGCCAATGAGAACTTCACCTTTTTCCTTAAATGATTTTGGAAGGAAGCCTGCGGAGGATTTTGATCAGAGAAGTGACATGACCTTATTTACATTTCAAAAGAATCTGGTTGTGGTTTGGGAATATTAGGCAAAGAAACAAGATGAGAGCAGTGAGATCTGTGAGAGGTTAGTACAAAAATTCAGAGAGTGATGATAATGGCTTGGAACAGAGTGAGGCAATATTTCTCAAAAATTTTGGTCTCAGAGCCTGTTTATACTCACTCCTAAGAATTATTGAAGAACTCGATAAGTTTTTGTTGATGTGGATTCTACCTATCAATATTTACCACATTAGAACCTAAAACTGAGGACTTTAAAAATGCATTTATTGATGGGGTGCCTGGGTGGTTCAGTCAGTTAAGTATCCGACTCTTGATTTAGGCTCAGGTAATGATCTCAAGGTCCTGAGATCAAGCCCCATGTTGGGCTCTGCACCGAGCACGGAGTCTGGTTGAGATTCTCTCTCTCCCTCTGCCTTTCCCCCCGAACTCATGCACGTGCTCTCTCTCTTAAAAAAAATAATACATTTATTGATTCATGTAAAATGGCAGTAATAATTCTATAATATATTAACATTATTATGAAAAATAAATGTATTTTCCAAAAGAAAAAGAAATTTGTGAGATTATTGGCATTGCCTTAGAGTTTTTTAAATCTCTTTAATGTTTGACTTCATAGAAGACAGCTGGAGTCTCATATTTGCTACTGCATTCAATCTATTATGATGTATTGTTCTGGTTGAAGTCCATGAAGAAAACCTCTTTTTACAGAGATATGTACTTGGAAGACAGAAGAGTTTTCAGGGGCACCTGGGTGGCTCAGTGGGTTAAAGCCTCTGCCTTTGGCTCAGGTCATGATCTCAGGGTCCTGGGATCGAGCCCCGCATCAGGCCCCCTGCTCAGTAGGGAGCCTGCTTCCCCTTCTCTCTCTGCTTGCCTCTCTGCCTACTTGTGATCTCTCTCTCTCTGTCAAATAAATAAATAAAATCTTTTTTAAAAAATGTTTTCAGTTGATAGTAGATATTTTGTGATATTCTACCAAAATTTGTAAGTAATAGTTCTTCAAGTTTAGCTGCAATATGCCATTTAGTTTCATTGAAACCAAATCAATGAAGTTTTTGTTCTCAGTTACCATAAAACCCATTGGTCTGTTTCAGACTGTGAATAAATCTTTACATATGCTTAATTGGATAGCATCATGAACTGGTCATTTGGAAAATATTAAATATTGAGTTATGCAGATTTTCCAAATGTTGATGTACTTTTTTAACTGTACAATATAAAGATCACATTCACTAATAACATCACAATCTCATCAAAAACATTTTAAAGTATTGGGAAGATTTTAAGCCCACAGTAGTGGATATAAGTTTTCATAAATTCTAATTTCCTTATGAAATCTCAATTCTATCATTAGCACCAATTTCTTTCTTTTTTTTTTTAAGGTTTTATTTATTTGACAGAGAGAAAGATCACAAGTAGGCAGAGAGGCAGGCAGAGAAAGAGGAGAAAGCAAGCTCCCTGCTGAGCAGAGAGCCCACCCAGTGCAGGGCTCAATCCCAGGACCCTGAGATCATGACCTGAGCCAAAGGCAGAGGCTTTAACCCACTGAGACACCCAGGTGCCCCTAGCACCAAATTCTGTGGTTTCTTTTCCTTGAAATGACAACCCTACTATGTTCATTTTTCAAGAAAATATCTGCAAATAATCATTGTGAATGATAGTTTGTCTGTCAGTAGATCTCTTAAGTCAAAGTGGTGTTCCATAAAAAAGTGGTTAGTTCAGCTTGCAACAAATAATTGCACAAGTGTATTTCAGCATATAACAAAGTGCTTGGTGTATATTTTCCATTTTGTCATCTAGCATGTGTTCAGGGGTTGATACTTAATAAAATTAAAATTAAAAATTGGTATTGTTTCATTAAGGGCTTTTAAAAAAGATTTTATTTATTTATTTGACAGAGAGAGAGAGAATACAAGCTGGCAGAGCAGCCGGCAGAGGGAAAGGGAGAAGCAGGCTCCGCACAGAGCAGGGAGCCCAATGCGGGTGGGGCTCAATCCCAGGACCCTGGGATCGTGACCTGAGCTGAAGGCAGACACCTAACCAACTGAGACACACAGGCACCCCCATTAAGGCCATTCTTAAATGAAACTGACTGCCTCTTCCTTTCTTTCCTTTTTCCTGTGAGTGCGTGGTCATGAGGAATACAAAAGCACTAGTACCACTTGGTGCCACTGGCTTGATTTGTGCTAAGGCACCAGCAGTTTTATCTACCATTATTTTTGCACCATCACTGCAAGCATCAATGCAGTGAAAAAGCCAAATATTTGTTACGAAAAATTTTCCCTTGAAGTGATGGGCTCACTCTTTTGGACTGTCCCTTTAGGGACACATTGTGGACACCCTATAAATGTCTTGAGGACTCCCAGGAATTCATGGACCACAATTTGAGAACCACTACAGTAGAAGATGAGATATTGTCTGCTGTTGAATACCTCTTTAAGGATTTGAAGATGTGGGGTATGAGAAAAATACAGGAGACAAGGAAGATTCCAAGGTCAATGGCCTGAACAACCAGTGCTTTATTTGCTGAGATGGGGGGAGACCCGGAAGGGAACAGGTGATGGAGTGGAGTTTAGAGAGCAGAGTGGGAAGGAATTGGTGGGTAGAAGAGATTAAGAGTTGGGTGTTGAGTTTTCTGTGTTGGGAAACCTTGTGTTCCACTTTCATTTTTTATTTTCTTCATTTGGAAAGTTTAGGGTAGGAGAGGATTTAAGATACTCTGGCTTTTAAGCAGCTGCAGGAGTTCTGATAACTTAATAGCCATCTTTTGCCAAGTTTTGGAAGCCACCAGACTATTCTCCATAGCTAATGAGGCTTCTTCTTTCTTTAAGAACACTTCTTTCATTTGGAAAACTCTTCGCTTAGGACTCTGAGAGCAGTGGTCTATAATGTTAAGTATTTTGGTCAAAGAGGCTTTTGAAAATCGGACAACAGACGTGGATCCTTAGTGTATTGTAGTACAGGTCTGAGGTTAACCATCCAGAGTTAGTGTCAGACTCCGCAGGGTTAAGAGCACCTTCCCCACAAAGCTTCCTTACTTCAGATGCCCATTGCAAGTGTGGGGTCTCCAAGGGCACCCATACTTCTGACCAGCTGGCTACAAATGTAGGGATTTTGAGAATTCACTGGACTAAAACAACTAATAGAATTCAGGAAAGTGTTGTAATTACAAGTACAGTTATATTATAGAGGATACAAATGAGGACCAGCCTAATGAAAAGACTGAGGGCAAGATCTGAGAGGATTTTAAACACAGAGTTTCCATTTTCTTCTCTCTACTGAGTCAGAGTGAATCACCTCCTCCACATCAGTGTATCAGTGTGTTCAACAACGGGGAAACTCACCTACACCTTGGTGTCCAGAATTTTTACTGGTGTTTCGTTGCATGGGAATGATTGATTAAATCATTGGCCATCGGGCTGAACTCAGTCTGTAGCGCTCCTCCTACCCTCAGAGGTTGGGCTGGGTCAAGCCTGTAGCCTTCAGTCACATGGCTGTTTTTTTTCTGGTAACAGCTTCCATCCTGAGTCATCTCATTAGTAGAAACTCAGGTGTGATCTAAAGGGCTCATGAATAATAAAGACACTCCTATCACTCAGGACATTCTGAGTTTTAAAAGCTACATGTTAGGAACCCAAAGTGAAGCGAGACAAATCCTTTATTATCCTTTACTCCGAATTTTGTTTAAAATGTCAAGGGTTAATGGATATCTAGAAAGCCCCAGGAGAAAAGCCCCTGGTTAAGGAATCAAAGACAAGCTTTTCAAATGCAGAGTTGAGACCAGTATCCAATTTGCTCTTAAGCATATAAGTACATGGAAAAATTTCCAAGCTCGTGGTCCAAAGACAGCATTCAGGGAGTCATATGAATGCTTTCATTAATCTAACCAAGAATAATTTTGTAATGTTACTAGTTTTTTATGCTGCAATATGTAGGTTAATAAGAAGCAGTAATTTGTAGGACAAAGTTGTTAGAGGGAGCTGAGGCTTTTAGAAATTCTGATTGATCCAAATATTAAGGGTTACAGAGTTTCTGAACACAGAGCTTAAAGTCAGGGTTTTTAAGCAGGTTGCAATGCTGAGTTTAACAACCCCCTGTGAGCAGACCCTCTAGCAGTAGATCAGGCTGCCTTCACATAGGCACTTAGTACATTTTCGCTGATTTATTGCTGAAGGAATTTTTGGTAAATGAGGTGGAGACTATTCTTTCCACTAGCCTGTAGCTGGTGACTAGTCATGTGCATTAGACGAGGGGTTGACTTGAGAGGACCTTTTCTTGAGGCGATTTGTACTTGAGGTCATGAGTAGCTATTGTACTCTTTAATCTTACGGGTCTCATGGCACATTTTTGAGAAAGCTCTGGCGTTAATTTAACTGGACTAGCCAAATTCCAGGCAAACTAATTGCATTCCTCCTAACTTAAATTCCATTAATTTTCATAAACTCTTAGGAGGTAGGCATTTTTAATATTCTGTTATTTTTAAAATTTTACATCTTGGAAAACAGACATACTACATGTGTGAAGTGAAGCAGAGAATGAAGATTATTATCTTGGTCAGATAACTGATGTAAAGTTGTTTTAATTTTGCTTCAATTACACAGATAATGAGCTTACTTCTTTATTTTACTCTCACTCAAGAAATGGATCCTTTCTGTCTAGAAGTGTAAGATTCTTTAAAAATGTGAGGAGAAAATCTCACAGATACTACTCTATTGAGGTAAGAATGGTAGGGTTCAATTAAAGAGAAGGTACTTGTATGATTGTTTCACGGATTAAGTGCTTTGTTGGGCTAATGTCAGTCTCATTAGAAAGTCATATAGAAGCAAGCATATCTGCTTGCTCCATATCTGCTCCATCAGTCAGGATTTTAATGATTCTACATAATTTAAATAGAGTAGTCCTTTGGGGGAATTTATCCTCTTAAGAGAAATAAAGTCATGTATGTCCACAGAATATGTGATTATTTTTCTCTCCATTTACTGATTTTCAGAAAGACGTGTGTGTGTGTGTGTGTGTGTGTGTGTGTGTGTGTGTGTGTGTGTGTGTATGTAAGACATAGTGATGGTAACTTCCCTTTCTCTTGCCTCACTCCCTTCTCATCTAGTCATGTCCCTGCCCTTTTAGCCCAAGACTCTATATCCTACTGATGCAGAACTCATAGTTGGGGACCATAAACCTTAGTTGCTACAGGATCTTTTCTTGTAACAACTGTATACCAGCTATATTGTTTAGAGGGCATTGACACATATCCACATGATGTTTCTGTCACAGCTAGCTTATTTGATCAGAACAGTAAGTTCACATGCCAGTGTATGGGTGGGCTCACATTTACCCAGTAGGAAAGGAGATGTGTATCATTTGTTTTTTCATGGACAAGCATTGATTCAGACACTTTTTCTATTTTTCATTTGTTTATCCTAGTGATGTTGCTGACTCTTGGCATTCTGTGTAACTAACAATTGTAAGAGTGAAACAATCATAATTTAGCTGATGTGAGCTCATGAGCCTGGTGGTGACAGGTAGCCTACTGCTCTTGCCAGAAGAGTCAGTGAAATGGGAATATTATTTAGGAGAATGTCTTTTCTCTTTTCGTGACCCAAATAAGAGTAGAGATATGGAAGAGTTTTTAAAAAATTATTTAAGACATATATTTAGTAACTATTTTAACCATTTATTTTCTTAGGCAAAAAGGGACTGCTTTGCTGAAGATCATTTAGGGGCTCCCCTTCCTTCTTGGGGTTAGTTATATTTTATTGGAACTAAATTCTAAGCTTATAAGGGCAAGGATGACAACATGTTTTTAATTCTTTTTGTAAAGATTTTATTTATTTATTTGAGACAGAGAGAGAGAGAGCGAGCACTAGCAGAGGAGAGGGGCAGAGGGAGACAGCGAAGCAGACTCCCTGCTGAGCAGGGAGCTTAATGTGGAGCTCAGTCCGAGGACTCAAAGATCATAACATGAGCTGAAGGCAGATGCTCAACTGACTGAGCCACCAAGGCGCCCCAACATATTTTTAATTCTTGTAATGTTTTCAACTTAGTTATAATTTGATACTTAGGGATTCTTAGCTGTTGAAATTGATGACTCTTAAAAACAGAACTTTTAAAAATGCTCTTAAAAACGAGATGAATGACTGATAGTGAAAGTTTAGATATCACAAGAGAAAAAAAAATTGTCAAGAGATTCTACTCCATACTTTTAAATCACACGGTCTGCCCTGATCACCCTTGAATTAAATACTTGCTCTAAAATCTTGGGCGTGCAAGGAAATCTAATGTTGGGATTTTTCCAATCCCTTGAGGACTCACATTATTAAAGGCAATAATGGCATCTGATGCAAATTTGATTTTTAAAAAAAATCAAGCAGGAAGTTATTATTTAAGTCTTGTCCTTTTCAAAATGGAATCTGAGAGGTGCCAGCCCAGGTTCGAGGGACATAAAGATAGATTCTTCCTCCTCTGATGGGAAGATCTACTAAATGTGTAAAATACTTAAAGGTCAATGATCAGGGTCATCAGTACAATTAATTCAGTACACTAAATAAGTAAAATACATAGCATATCAGATAATGTTGATGTTATGTAGAAAAACAAGGCAGAGAATGAGGTAGGGAGTGAAGGTGAGTGATGTTTGGGAAATCTCTGAAGAAAAAAGGAGGCAAGCTATAAGATGTTCAGGCAGAGCAAGTCAAAAGACCTGAAGTAGAAATATGGTGGGTATGTCTGAGCAGGAGAAAGGCCAGCATGACTGGTGTATGACTAATAATGCCCTGCAGGCCACTGTAAGAATTCTCACTTCTATGAGGAAACCATTGGCTAGACTTGAACAAAGGAATGCCATAAGGTGCTGGGGTGGGGGGGTGTTGCATTAAGAATAAGCTAGAGGAAGGGCAAGGGAAGGAGGGAGAACAGGTGGAAAAGTATTGTAATAATCCAGAGGACAGATGATGGTGTTTGACTAGAGTGGGAACAATGGAGGTGGTGAGAAACAGTGAGATTCTGAATATATTTGGATGATAGAACTCATGACTGAGTCACTCAGTCACTCTTGTATTTATGTTTAGAAGTAGAACATAATATGTATAAAAATAAGCCAGTTGATTATTTTTTTCCAAATATAACAATCCCAAATATGCTAAACAAAACATTTTTCTTTGGTATATTTTGCGTTGTAAGTGTACTTAAATCTACATTTTAAGATTTCATTTGTCTCCAAAACATGACGTACTACTTTAAATATGTTAATAAACATGTTCATCTCATGTAGCAAATTCAAAGTAACTTAAAGTGTCACCCGTTTGAAAAACAAAGGAAAGATTGCTTTTATGTATATGATAAATAGTGATGATTTAAAATACTGTTAATATCCTACCCTTAATACCTATTGATTTATTAGAATTAGCTCTAATTTTTACAGCTTTTTGGAAGTATGGTTAACAATAAACTGCACATGTTTAAATTGGGCAATTTGATCAGTTTTGACATATATTTATATCTGTCTGTGGAGCTAGAACCACAATCAAGATAAAATCATATCCATTGTCCTCAAAAGTTTCCTTGCACTTTTTTGTAATTCCTCCCTCCTCCTCTTCCCTGTCTTCCCTTAATCAACTCCTAATCTGTTTGATTAAGAAATAAGGTAGAAATAAGGTAGATTTTTCTAGGATTTTAAATAAATGGAATTATATAGTATGTACTCGTTTTTTTCTGGCTTCTTTTACCTAGCATAATTATTTTGAGATTCATTTGTGTTGTCTCAGTATATGCAGTTCATTTCTTTTTGTTCCTGAGCAGGAAGTATATCATTGTATCAAAATTCGTTTATTCATTCACCTGCTGATATACATTTGGGTTGTTTCTAGTTTGGGGCTGTTGCAAATAAAACTTTTGTGAACATTTGTATACAAGTGTTTATGTGGATTTATGCTTCCATTTTTCTTTTGTAAATACCATGTATGATAGGTATTGAATGGGTGAATCATGGGTTAGGTATATGTGTAACTATTTAAGAAACTACCAAACTGTTTTCCAAAAACAATTTTAGTATTTTACATCCTACAAGCAGTATATGGAAAGTTCTAGTTCCTCAACATTCTTTCTGATACTTGTATCACCTATTTTTCAATTTTAGAGTAGTTTTGTTGTGGTTTTAATTTGCATATCCCTAAAGACTAATGGTGTTGAACCCCCTTTTTTTAAGGTGTTTGGATTTTATTTTTAAAGGTTTTTTTAAAAACATCTTTTATGTATTTTTTTGCCATTCATACACCTCCTTTGGAGAAGTGTACAAATATTTAGCTCATTTTAAATTGGTTTTTGTTGGGGCACCTGGGTAGCTCAGATGGTTGAGCATCTGCCTTTGACTCAGGTCGTGATCTCTGGGTCATGGGATGGAGCCCCACGTAGGGCTCCTGGCTCAGTGGGGAGTTCGTTTCTCCCTCTCCCTCTGCCTCTCCCCCTGCTCATGTTCTATCTCTCTGTTCCAAATGAATAAATAAAATAAAATAAAATAAAATAATATAAAATAAAATAAAATAAAATAAAATAAATTGGGGTTTGTTTACTTACTGAATTTGAGTGTTTTAAATGTGTATTCTGGATACAGCTCTTTTTTAGTTCTATGAATTTTCAAATACTTTTTCCAAGACAGTGGTTTGTCTTTATTCTCTTAGCAGTGTCTTTGGAAGAGGATACATTGTAAATTTTGATAAAATCCAATATATCATCTTTTCTTTCATAAATAATGGTTATGGTGTCAGATCTAAGAAATCCTTGCCAAATCTAAGGCAAGCAAAGATTTTCTCCTGTGTTCTTTTCTACAAGTTTATAGTTTTACTTTTATGTCTATGATCCATTTTGAGTTAACTTTTGTACACGGTGTGAAGTTTGGATTAAAATTTGTATTTTTTGCACATGGATTTTCAATTGTCCCAGTACCATTTCTTGAAAACTGTCTTTCTCCACTGAATTGTCTTTGCTCTTTGGTAAAAAATTAGTTGTCCATTTCTATTCACATGTCTACTTGTGAATTCTATATTTTTTCGTTAACCTATTGTATACATCTTTATCTTAAACCATGCTGTCTTAATAACTTTTCTTTATGATAAGTCTTAAAATCAGGTAGTCTTCCAACTTGTTTCTTCTTTTTCAAAGTTGTTATGGCTGTGTTAGGTGCTAGGCATTTTCATATGAATTTTAGATGATCTCATCAATTTCAAGATAAAATTCTGCTTCAACTTTGATTAGGATTAATGTAAATCTTCAGATCATCATGGGGAGAATTAGCCTCTTAACAATATCGACACTTTTCACTTATACAGGCATATCTTTCCATTTATTTAAATCTTCTTTAAATTCCCTCAGCAATATTTTATAGTTTTCAGTGTACAGTTTTACACATTTTATCAAACTTATCCCTAAATGTATTGTAACTTTTGCTAATATAAATGATATTATTATTCTTGAATGGTAATTTCTGATTGTATGTAGAATTTAGAAATACAATCATTTTTGTATATTGATTTTGTATCCTGCAATGTTTGCTAAACTTGCTGGTTTTAGTAGGATTTCTGGAAATTCCATCTTTTTACATAGATGATCATTATGTCTGTACATAAAGGTAATTTTATTTTCACTTTTCCAGTCAAGATAACTTTTGTTTTTCTCTTGTCTTATTGCACTGGTTTGAACCTCTATCTATTGATGAAAAGAAGTGGTGATAATGGATATTCTTGTCTTATTCCTGATTTTAGGGGGAAAACATTCAGTTCTTACAATTAAGTGTAATGTTAACTAGGTTTTGTATAGTCATCTTTTACCAAGTTGAAGGAATTCTCTTCTATTACTTGTTTGGTGACAGTATTTTTATTATAGATGTTGGGTTGGACAAATGAGTCTATAAATTGTATGGTTTTCTTTTTTTAATGGTGTTATGGTGAATTACATGATTAATATTCAAAAGTTAACTACCTGGTTGTGATTGTTAATACATTGTTTGATTCACTTTCTAACTTCTTTTTTCAATTTTTGCAAGTTCAAGAGAAATATTGGTCTTGTAGATTATTTTTCTTCTAACATCTTTGTCCAGTTTTGGTGTCAGAATAATATTAGTCTCCTAGACTGATTGGGAGTTATTCTGTCTTTTCTAATTTTCTGGAAGAGATTATGTATACTTTGTATTATTTCTTCTTTAAATATTTGGTAGAATTCACCACTGAAGCCATCAAGGCCTGGCTTTGTGAGAAGGCTTTTACCTACAAATTCAATTTGTTTAAAACACATAGGCAACTTTAGAACTTAAGGAACTAGGAAAAGAAGAATAATAGCTAAACCCAAATCTAGCAGAATAAAGGAAATAATAAAGAGTAAACAGTGAATTACAAAATAAAGACTAGAAAGACAATAGGGAAACAATGAAAACTCAAGTTGGTTCTTTGAAAAGGTCAAAAAAATTTATAAACCTTTAGCTAGTTGGACTATGAAAACAATAAAGAAGGCTCAAAATACTAAAATCAGAAATGAAAGTGGGGGCATTACTACTGATTCTACAAAAATAAAAAGTATTTAAAGAAAATACTATGAGATAAATTTGATAACCTAGATGAAATAGATAAATTCCTAGAAACACAAAAGCTACCAGTAGTATATCATGAGAAACAGAAACTCAGAACAGACCAATAAATGTTAATGAGATTGGATTAAAAATAAAAAATCTCCCAACAAAGAAGAGGCTTTAAATTAATGGCTCACTAATGAATTCTATGAAATAATTAAAGAAGAACTAATACCAGCCCTTCTCAAACTTTTCCAAAAACATGAAAAGAAACACTTCTTAACTCATTCTATGAGGCCAGCATTACCCTGATACCAAAGTCATACAAGGACACTATAAGAAAACTACAGACAAATATGCAATATAAACATTGATGAAAAACCTTTCAGTGAAATGCTAATTCAGTGAATTTGACACACATTAAAAGGCTCACACGCCACGACCAAGTGGGATTTATTCTTAAAATACAATGGTTCAACACATAAAAATCAAATGTAATACACCACGTTAATTGAATAAAAGGAAAAACCCACAGGATCATCTCAATTGATGTAGAAAGAGCATTTGACAAAATTCAACTCTCTTTTATAATAAAAACCCTCAACAAACTAGGAATAGAAGAAAATTACTTCAATATAATGAAAGCTGCATATAACTAACTTACATCATATGTAATGGTTAAAGACTGAAAGATTTTCCCCTGAGATCAGGAATAACACCAGGATACTCACTTTCACCAATTCTGTTTAACATAGTACAAGAAGTTCCAGCCAGAGCAATTAGGCACAAAAAAAAAAAAAAAAGACATAAAAGTAATCCAAATTCGGGCGCCTGGGTGGCTCAGTGGGTTAAAGCCTCTGCTTTCGGCCCAGGTCACGATCTCAGGGTCCTGGGATCGAGGCCCACATCGGGCTCTCTGCTTGGCAGGGAGCCTGCTTCCCCCTCTCTCTCTCTCTGCCTGCCTCTCTGCCTCCTTGTGATCTCTCTCCCGCTGTGAAATAAATAAATAAAATCTTTAAAAAAAAAAAAAAAAAAGTAATCCAAATTGAAAAAGAAGTAAAATGATCTCTATTCATAGATCTATTCATATAATCTTATACATAGAAAACTTTAAAAATTACACAAAACTTTAAAAGTTACACAAAAACTGCTAGAATAAGTGAATTCAGCAAAGTAGTAGGATAGAAAGTCAACACACAAAAATGAGTTGCATTTCTGTATATTTACAATAAATCTGAAAATAAATTACAAAAACAATTTAATTTATAATAGTGTTAAAAATAATAGAATATTAGGAATTAACCAAGGAGAAGAAAGACATACAATGGAAACGAAAAAAAAAATTCTGAGAGAAATTAAGAAGACATATATAAATGGAAACATATTCCATGCCCATGGATAGAAAGATTTAATATTGTTAAGATATAATACTAACCCAAAGCAATGTACAGATTCAATGAAATTCCTATAAAAATTTTAATGACTTTTTTTTCAGATATAGAAAAACCCATCCTAAAATTCATGTAAGATCTCAAGGGGACTCTGAATAGCCAAAGAACAAAGCTGGAGGACTCACATTTCCTGATCTAAAAATGTACTACAAAGCTACAATAATCAAAACAATGTAGTACTGGCATAAAGACACAAATTAGACCAGTGGAATATAATAGAGTCCAAAAATAAGCTCTTACATAGCTAGTCAAATGATTTTTGACAAGTGGGGGAAGACCATTCAATGGGGGAAGGAGAGTCTTTTCAACAAATGGTTCTGGGAAAACTGGTTATCCATATGCAAAAAAATCAAGTTGGGCTCTTATCTAATACCATATAAAAGTGAATTTAAAATGGATCAAAAACTCAAATGTAAGACCTAAAACTATAAAACTCTTACAAGAAAATAGAGGGCAAGAATTTTACAGATTTCAAGATTTCAAGGCTTTGGCAATGATTTTTTGGATGTGACGCTAAAGGCATAGGCAACAAAAGAATAAATACACAAATTGGACTTCATAAAAACCTGTCCATCAAAATCAACAGAATAAAAAGGTAATCCACATAAGAAGGGAAAATATTTGCAAGTCATATGGCTGATGCAGGATTAATATCTAGAATGTATACAGAACTTTTAAACTCACTAACAGAAAAGCAAACAGCTTAATTAAAATACAAACAAAGCACTCGGATAAACATTTTTCCAAAGAAGGCATACATATGGCCAATAAGCACATAAAAAGGTAGTCAGCATTACTAATAATTGGGGAAATGCAAGTTAAAACTTCAATGAAATACCACCGCTCACCCATTAGTATGGTTAACTATCAAAAAACCCCAGAAAATAACAAGTGTTGACAAGGATTTAGAGAAGAAATATTTATGCAGTATTGATGAGAATTAGAGAGGGTACAGCCACTTAAAAACAGTATTGTGTTTCTTCAGAATGTTAAAAATAGAATTAACATATGACTCAATAATTCCACTTCTGGGTATATACCCAAAATAATCAAAATCAGGGTCTCAAGGAAATATTTATATATCCATATTTGTAGAAGTATTATTCACAATAGGTGAAATGTGGAAACAACCAAAGAGTCTATCAGTGGTTGAATGGATAAACAGAATCTGGTATATACATAAATAGACTATTATTTAGCCTTAAAAATGAAGGAAATTCTAATATATGCTACAGCATGGATGAAACTTAAGGACATTATGGTAAGTAAAATAAGCCAGTCCCCAAAAGGCAAATATTGGATGATTCCATCCATATGTAATACTTAGTACTTAGAATACTCAAAATTATGAAGATGGAAAATAGAATGGTGGTTGTCAGGAGCTAGGGGGAAAGGTGCAATGGATCAGTTTTGCAAGATGTAAAGTGTTCTTGAGAGAAGTGGTAGTGATTATCGCACACTATTATGAGTATATTTAATACCACTGAGCTATACACTTAAAAATGGTTAATATAAATTTTATGTTATGTGTATTTTGCTACAATAAAAAAATTAAAAAAAGAAGACAGGACTATTCAGATTACTATTCTTAAGTGAGCTTTGATATTCTGTGTCTTTCAAAGACTTTGTCCATTTAATTCAAATTGTTGTTATAATATTTTCTTACTTTAACCCGTATGAAATCAGTAGTGATGTCAACTGTCATATTTGTGACAATGGCAACTTGGGTCTTCACACTTTTTCTTCTAATTAGTCTGGCTAGAAATTTATTAGTTTTTTTTTTTTTTTAGTTTTATTGGTCTCAAAAAACTGAATTTTTTTCTGTGTTTTATTTCATTGATTTCCACTCTGACTTTTATTATTTCCATTCATCTGCTTACTTTGGGCATCTTTTATTCCTCTAGTTTCTTAAGGTAGATGTTGAAATCATTGATTCAAGATCTTTCTACATTTCTAATATAGAGTTTTCATGCTATTCATTTTTCTTTTTGTGGCAACCCACAAATTCTGATATGTTGTGTTTTCCTTTCTATTCAGTTCAAAAATACTTTAAGTTTTCCCCTTTGATCTGTTCTTTGATCAGTTGGTTATTTAAAAGTGTGTTATTTTCTTTCCAAATATTTGGAATATTCTAGAGACATTTCTATTATTGATTTCTAATTTTATTTCATTTTAGTCAGGGGACATCCTTTGCATGACTTGTATACTTATGGGTCTACTGAGAATTATTTGTTTTAATATTCAGACTATGGTCTATTTTGGCAAAATTGCCAAGTGCTCTGAATATGTATCCTGTTGTTTTTGAATGGTGTGTTCTAAATATGTCAATTAGGTCATTTGGTTGGTGATTTAATTTCTATCTCCTTGTTCTCATTTATTGACACAGGTATTGAAATACTTGACTATAATTGTGAATTTGCCCATTTCTCCTTGCATTTCTATTATTTATTCTACTCTATCAACTGAGACATTCATTCAGAATAGAAGGAGAGATAAAAATTTCCCAGACAAGTAAAAGTTTAAGGAATTTATCAATACTAAACCAGCCCTATGAAAAATATTAAAAGGAATTCTTTGAGTGGAAAGAAAAGGCCATAATCAGGAGTAAGAAAATTAGGAAAGGAAAAATTTTCACAAGTACACACAACACACAAACAAAATAAAATAGTAGATTAATCACTTATAAAATGAGTATGGACGTTAAAGCACAGAAGCAGTGAAATCAGTTATATCTATAAAAATAAGTCAAGGGATTCAAAAAATATAAGGATGTAAGGTATGACATCATATACATAAAATGTGGAAAGCAATAGTAAAAATTTGGTATTTTTAGAATGGATTCAAACTTAAGGAACCATCATCTTAATATAGACTGCTATATGCATAGCATGTTATATACAAACCTAATGGTAGCCAAAAATCAAAAACCTGTAATAGATGTGCCAAAATTAAGTGAAAGGAATCCAAGCATATCACTAAACAAAGCCATCAAACCACAAGGGAAGAGAGCAAAAGAAAGGAACAGAGTAACTACAAAATCAACTACAAAGCAAGTAACAAAATGGCAATAAGTACATGCCTATCAGTAATTACTTTGCATGTAAATGGGCTAAATATTTCAATCAAAAGACGTTGGGTGATTGAATGGGTAAAAAAGAATACCCATTTATATGCCACCTACAAGAGACTAATTTTAGACCTAAGGACACACATAGATTGAAAAGGAAAGGATGGAAAAACATTTATCATGCAAATGGAGCAAAAAGAAGAAATTGGGGTATTAATACTTCTATCAGACAAAATAGACTTTAAAACAGACTGTAATAAGAGACAAAGAATAACACTACATATTCATAAAGGGAACCATCCAACAAGATCTAACAATTGTAAATATTTATGCAGCCAACATGGGAGCACCCAAATACATAAAGCAACTATTAACAGACATAAAGGAAGAAATTGATAGTAATACAATAATAGTAGATAGATCTCATGATAGATAGATAGATCTATCCAGACAGATACTCATGATAGATAGATCATCCAGACAGAAAATCAACAAGGAAACAGTGGCTTTGAATGACACATTGCACCAGATGGATCTAACAGATATATTCAGAACATTCCATCCTAAAACAGCAGAATACACATTCTTTTCAAGTGCACATGGAACATTCTCCAGAATAAACCATGTTAAGTCACAAAACAAGTCTTAACAAATTCAAAATCATATCATGCATTTTTTTCTGACCACAGTGGTATGAAACTAGATATCACAAGAAAAAAAGTCTAGAAAGAATACAAACACATGCAAGTTAAATATCATGCTATTAAACAATGAATGAGTCAACCAAGAAATTAAAGAAGAAATGAAAAAATACATGGAGACAAATGAAAACATGACAGTTCAACATTTTGGGATGCAGCAAAAACTGTTCTAAAAGGGAAAATTATAACAATACAGGCCTACCTCAAGAAGCAGGAAAAATCTCAAATAAATAACCTAAACTTACAACTAAAGGAGATAAACAAAGAACAAATAAAGCACGAGGGTAATAGAAGAAAGGAAATAATAAAGAATAGAACAGAATAAATGAAATAGAGACTAAAAAACCAGCAGAACAGATCAATGAAATGAGGAGCTGCTTCTTTGAAAAGATCAAGAAAATTGATAAACCTTTAGCCAGACTCATAAAAAAAAAAAAAAAAGGACTCAAATAAAAATCGGAAATGGAAGAGGAGAGGGGCGCCTGTGTGGTTCAGTTTTTTAGGGGTCTGCTTTTGGCTCAGGTCATGGTCTCAGGGTCCTGGGATCGAGGCCTGCAGGTCCTAGGAGAAAGCCCTGCATTGGGCTCCCTGCTCAGCGGGGAGTCTGCTTCTCCTGCCTCTCCCTCCTGGTTTGTGCTCTCTCTCTTGCTCAATCTCTCTCTAATAAATAAATAAAATCTTTTTTAAAAAAGAAATTGAAGAGGAGAAATAACAACCAGCACCACAGAAATGCAAAGGATTATAAGAGAATATTATGAAAAATCATATACCAACAACCTAGAAAAAATAGATACATTCCTAGAAACATATAACTTCCCAAGACTGAATGAGGAGGATATAGATAATTTGAACAGATCAATTATTTGCAGGAAATTGAATCAGTAATTAAAAACTCTCATCAAATAAAAGAGCAGGATCAGATGGCTTTATAGGGAAATTCTACCAAATATTTAAAGAGTCAATGCTTCTTCTCAAACTATTCCAAAAAATAGAAGAGGAAAGAAAGCTTCCAAATGTATTTTCTGAAGCCAGCATTGCTCTGATACCAAACTATATAGAGGCACTGCAAAAAAGAGAACTATAGGCCAATATTGCTGATGAACATAGATGCAAAAATCCTCCACAAAATATTATCAAATCAAATTCAACAATATGTTAAAAAATCATTCAACACAACCAAGTGGGATTTATTCCAGGGATGCAAGTGTGGTTTAGTATTTGCAAATCAATCAAGGTGATATATCACGTTAACAAGAGATGATAAAAAAAACTATATGATCATCTCATCTCAATAGATGCAGAAAAAGCATTTGACAAAGTACAACATCCACTCATGATAAAAACCCTCAACAAAATAGGTTTAGAGGGAGGCATACCTCAACATAATAAAAACCATATGTTAAAAACCCACGGCTAACATTATATGCAGTGGTGAAAAATTGAGAGCTTTTTCTCTAAGATTAGGAATAAGATGAGGTTGTCCACTCTCACCACTTTTATTCAACATAGTACTGGAAGCCCTAGCCACAGCAATCAGACAAGAAAAAGAAATAAAAGCATCCAAATTGGTGAGAAGAAGTAGAACTTTCACTATTTGCAGACAACATGATACTATATATAGAAAACCCTAAAGACCACCAAAAAACTGCCAGAACTGATAAATGAATTCAGTAAAGTCACAGGACACAAAACCAATATACAGAAGTCTGTTGCATTTTTATACACTAATAATGAAGTAGAGAAAGAAAAATTAAGAAAACAATCCCATTTACAATTGCACCAAAAAGAATGAAATAACCTAGGAACAAACTTAACCAAGGAGGTGAAAGACCTGTACTCTGAAAATTATAAAACTTTGTTGAAAGAAATTGAAGATGCCATAAACAAATGGAAAGATATTCTATGCTCATGAATAGTTATTGTTAAAACATCCATTCTACCCAAAGCAAAATATACGTTTATGCAACCCCTATCAAAATACCAACAATATTTTTCACAGAACTAGAACAAATAATCCTAAAATTTGCATGGAACCACAAAAGAGTCCAAATAGCCAAAGCAATCTTGAAAAGAAAACAAAACTGGAGGTATCATAATTCCAGATTTGAAGATACACTACAAAGCTGTAGTAATCATAGCAGCATGACACACAAAAAGACACATAGATCAATGGAGCAGAATAGAGAGTCCAGACATAAACCTATGCTTATATGGTTAATTAATCTATGACAAAGGAGGCAAGAATATACAATGGGAAAAAGACAGTATCTTCAACAAATGGTGTTAGTGTTGGGAAAACTGGACAGCTACACACAAAAGAATTAAACTGGAACACTTTCTTACACCATACACAAAAATAAGCTAAAAATGGATTAAAGATCTAAATGTGAGATCTGAAACCATAGAGAACACAGTCTGTGATTTCTTTGAAATTAGCCATAGAAGGATTTCTAGAAGTGTCTTCTTTGGCAAGGAAAACAAAAGCAAAATTAAACTATTGGGCCTCCATCAAAATTAAAAGCTTTTGCATAGTGAAGGAAACCTTTGATAAAACAAAAAAGACAACCTACTGAATGGGAGATGAAAGTGCACAGGATATATTTGATAAGGGGTTAACATCCAAAATATATAAAGAACTTACACAATTAGTATTAAAAAAACCCATAAATGGGGCGCCTGGGTGGCTCAGTGGGTTAAAGCCTCTGCTTTCGGCTCAGGTCATGATCTCAGGGTCCTGGGATCGAGGCCCGCATCGGGCTCTCTGCTTGGCAGGGAGCCGGCATCCCCCTCTCTCTCTGCCTGCCTCTCTGCCTCCTTGTGATCTCTCTCCCTCTGTGAAATAAATAAATAAAATCTTTAAAAAAACAAACAAACCCATAAATGATCCAATTAAAAATAGGCAGAGGACTTGAATAGACATTTTTTCAAAGAATACATACAAATGGGCAACAGACATGTGAAAAGATGCTCAACATCCTTCATCATCAGGGAAATACAAGTCCAAAATCATGATGAGATAACACCTCTGAGGTAACACCTGTCAGAATGGCTAAAATAAAAAACACAAGGAGTAACAAGTGTTGGTGAGGATGTAGAGAAAAAAGGAATCCTTGTGCATCCTTGTTAGAAGTGTAAATTGGTACAGCCCCTGTGGAGAACAGTATAGAGGTTCCTCAAAAAAATTAAAAGCAGAATTACCAAGAAATATCCAGTAGCTCCACTACTGGATATTTACCAAAGAAAATGAAAACACTAGTTTGAAAAGATATCTGCACCCCTATGTTCATTTCAGCATTACTTAAAATAGGCAAGATATGGAAGCAAACCAAGTATCCATCCATAGATGAATGGATAAAGAAGATGTGGTGTGTTGTGTACCCCCCACACACACACGCTGGAATATTACTCAGCCACAAGAAAGATGGAATCTTGCCATTTGCAACATGGCTGGATATAAAGGGTATAATGCTAAGTGAAATAAGTCAGAGAAAGACAAATACTATATGATTTCACTCATACGTGGATTTAAAGAGGAAAGCAAACAAAAAATAAAGCAAACACTTAAATGTGAGAATAACTTGGTGGGTTGCCAGAGAGGAGGTGGGTGGAGGGATAGGTGAAATAGGTGAAGGGGCTTAAGAGTACACTTATCATTATGAGCACTGAGTAATGTATACAATTGTTAAATCATCATATTATAAACCTGAAACTAATATAATACATAAGTCACTCATACTTGAAATAAAAAAGAAAAAAGAAAATGGCTATTCAGAGCCCTATTCCTGATACCAGTGTATAGAAGGTAATAGGGAGATAGTGGGGAAAGTGAGTCGCCCTGAAATGAATCAAATGTCAGAAGAATCAGCTCTTAATGAAAAACTTGCTAAAGATAATGTACAAAGTAAATAGTTACAGTCTGGGCATGGAGAAGGCAAAATACATATAAAAACCCAACAAACATATATAGAAAGATAAGTAGATAGAATTTCAGTGTTGACTCATATTCAATAGGTGATTCACAATTGTCCCAAGATCTCTTTTCAGTGGAGTTAAATCAACCAGTTATTCCTGTCATATTTTGCTCCTTTCCACACTCTTTCCACCTCAGTTTAAAAGATACCCTGTACTATGCTTTATTGGATGTTTGGTAACTTCTAATCATAAAGTTACACTTAATCAGAAACGCTGGATTCACACTGAAGTAATTGACTGGCTAATTACTCTTCTGGGAATGTGGCCTCAGATTAATCATTATAAATAATGGGAAACCAGATAAGCTCATTCTTGTTTCAGAGCTTGCATCCAAAACAAGGAAGAGGAAATAGTATTATTTTTATGGTTTTAGCTTTCCTCACTTTCTAGATGCTGCAGCTGTGTCCTCATTGTATTTTATAGCCAGAAAAAAAATCACCCCTCAGCAGTTCCTATAATTTCAAATTTATAACTATGTCCAGGGTAATTCACCCATAAGCCAACTAGAAATAAAAATAGAGGAGATAGGCCCATCTGTTGGAGTGATTTCTTAACTGCAAAAAAACATTTTCCTTTCTTTAAAAGCAAAGCTGTAAAATCTGTATAAATTCCAATTCGTAAACCATGAAACTCTAATTTTTCCACTTCTCTAGTCACTTTGAGTAAATGATTTTGCATATGTGGGATGTCAAAAATCAACAAAATGGTCCAAGGGAGTGTGAGAAATTGATTGTGACTACATGAAAGTCTTTTAAGTGATGGCAGAATTTAAGTGATGGCAGAAGATTCTTCAGGTAAATTAGGGCCAAAAAGAATTCTATGTTGCTTTGTACAGAAAGATCCATATCTTCAGTTAGCACTTTTTCTGCTATGTAACTGTATTTCAACATTTTCTGTCATTGTTTTTAGTTAACTAGTTATCTCTTCAGCAATTTTAAATTTAACCCTCTTTTCCTTAAATCTTTTAGATTTATTAAAATAAGGTCTCACTAAGTAGTACTGATAGGGCTATTTAAATAGGCCTGATAAAGGCATTATTTAAGGGGAGAAGTTTCTTACCCTGAATAATTCAGACAAGTAATTATTTTATTTGAATATTCTAGCTCTGATTCTATCCAATTTCTTTTTTCTTCCTCTGTAGAATAAACTCTAGCCGGGAAAAACGGTTCTGTATTTTATGAAGAGTGTGACCTTTATTTCTTCTGTGATAAATCAGAGGTTAAGGCATATGGAGTAGTTAGTTACCTCTTGTGTAGCCGGAACTCCTCGGATTGAGACCCACACATGTATATCTTGTGAAATGAGAGGTTTTACCACAGAGCACCACATAATAGCAGTCTTTTTACTTTCCGCAAGTCAGTAAAAGCAAACACAATGAAGCACAAGAGCTTTTCTTTTTTTTTCTTTTTTCTTTTTTTTAAGATTTTATTTATTTATTTGACAGAGAGAGAGATCACAAGTAGACAGAGGCAGGCAGAGAGAGAGGGGGAAGCAGGCTCCTTGCCGAGCAGGGAGCCCGATATGGGCCTCGATCCCAGGACCCTGAGATCATGACCTGAGCCGAAGGCAGAGGCTTTAACCCACTGAGCCACCCAGGTGCCCACACAAGAGCTTTTCAAATAATGTCTTACACCACCACAGAATCATTCCCCATCAGTCTCAGACCTTCTCAGTGTGATGAACAAGAAGACTGAAACCCCAAGCAGCTGTGCTATGGGTACACTCACCACTATTGGAAGAGATGGATCGGAAAGTACTTCTTTTTAATGCCACTGTCATCATGCTTTGTAGGCATTCTGGACTTAATGGTATATCTTACCAAGTGAAGGGTCTGACCCAAAGGACTTTTAGTTATATTTAAAACCTAGGGTGCCTGAATGGCTCAGTTGGTTGAGCGTCTGCCTTTGGCTGGGGCCATGATCCTGGGGTCCTGGGATCGAGTCCCGAATTGTGTATCCCTCCATCCCTCCCTTCTGGTCCTGATCTCTCTCTCTCTCTCTCTCTTAAATAAATAAAAATTTTTAAAAATAAAATAAAATAAAGCCTATAGCTGTTGAGGAGCCACTTATGGAGAATGATTTAACTATAATCAGATTGTTTACTTACCAGGTTGCTTCCACTCATTTTCATGCCCTTTGGTTTCTTTGTTCTTTTACGTATTCATTTGTTCATTCTCCATAGTTTGGAGAACCCAAACAGTGTTGGTGAAATTCAAGACCATCTGAGGAGGCTTAGTTGCTTTTTCCCCCCAGTTTATCAAAAAGATAATTGGGTTGAGTTTACACCATGGATTGAACTTTAGAAACTTCAGTAAACAATTAATTAACGAATTAATTAATTTTTAAGATTTTATTTATTTGTTTATTTATTTATTTTGCTCAAACAGGGGGAGGGGAAGAAGGAGAGAGAGAATCCCAAGCAGACTCCACACTGAGTGTAGAGCCTGATGCTGGGTGCCCTCTCATGACCCTGAGATCATGACTTGAGCTGAAATCAAGTGGGATGCTTAACTGACTGAGCCATCCAGGTGCCACAACACTTAATTTAAACATATGTATATATACAGCAAATTACAGTTGTAAAGATTTGATTATGCATGTAATTTGGATTCTAGTTGCAAACCTCTCTCCCTGTGACTCAAGTAACTGACAGAGCATGGGGTTTAAAATTGAAAACTTTCAGGAGTAATTCTGCTAACTTCCCAGTCAGTGGGAATGCAGGTAAGATTGCAAATAAGGAATTTGTCCTTGGCATATCCCAGATTGCTTGCATCCTTTCTTTCTATCATGATGGATTTCTCCAAGTTCTTAGAGTCAGCTGTGCAACAGAGCAAATTTTCTCAGGAAAGAGTTGATATCAGTTGATATTAGATATTTTTACTTTTGTGTGAATTTAGATCTGTGTATTACCTCTCCCAGAACTATTTGCATTTTAACAGGAGTTTAGAAATGAAAACCATCTTTTATTGAAGGAAATTCAAGAATAAATAAATGTATGAGGGAGCCATTATGGGGATGTGGATCCATTACCAACACCAGCAATTGACTTCTTTACATAGGCTTAAGATTAGTCCTCTCCGCAGCAAGCATTGATGGGTTAACTGGTATAATGGGATTAATTTCATTTCTATTTGAAGTGAAGCCAACCCTTGGGATCACACAACTGTTTGTGTCTTCTTTAAAATAGTATTTGATAAGAGCTACTCAGTGAAAAACATTTCTGAATTAGTATAGAATATATGATTTGTCATAGATCTAAAAATAATGGCAGAGATGTGTTACAAGAATGACTTCAAGGAGAAAATGATTGATTGTAATTAGAAAACAAACCACATACCAAGCACTCAGTCATTGAAAATCTTATAGAAAAGGAGACCTCTATTAGGACATAATTACACACCACACTTAGGCACCTGACATTCCATTTATAGACTCCTTTGTCTTCAAAAGAATGACAGGAGAGATACAGAAAAAATATGTATGTTCACACAGGAGACAATGGGAGATAGTAGCACTTTAGCTCATCCTGACTTCCCATCAAATTCTTCTGCACAAGTTAGTTTCCTGTAACTGCAGTTCTAACTTCATTCAACTGCACGAAAGCTCTCTCATGTGCTACTTCATATATAAAGAAACCCTGTATCTTATTAGTTGGTATCTTCAGAGCCCACAACTTAGATTCTTATCTACTGTCTCTTGAAGGCTGAGTAAAAATATGACTGTTGAAAGGAGTCGCCCAAAATTTGTGTGAATAGTTACAGAAAAAATTAATATGAAGAAAAAAGAAGAGGCAGGGGATTAATGAAATAAAGTAAATTCTACCTACCTTAAAATCCAGTGTATCTCTTTCATTATCTGAAGTCTCTGAGGTGGAAAATTTCAAAGTTATCAAATAAATTGGTATCTTAGGATAAATTTTGAGTAGGGAATATTAATAGGTAATTAGATTTTCAATAGATTGGTTTCTCTGCTTTTTCTTCAACACACAATTTATTAATTTCTCTCAAGCAAACAATCGCCCACACAGTATGCATTTTACACTTCCAATTTGCTCAGCAAGAATGCACACACATCCTAGGAAGACTGCATCTTTTCTACATCAACAAAATTAGGACCATTGAGACATAGCTTATCAAGAACTGATGTGACAAATGGATGCTCTAGTTAATTTGTAGGTTACCTTCCATCTCGCTGATAGTTTCCTGAACCTCTTTTAGCTTGGATTCTTTATCTTCTTTCTTTTTGTTTATATTAGTTTGTTGTAAACTTTTGTTTTGAAATTTTAAGTTTTCCAAATGTAAATCACTTTGTAGCTAAACAAATCTCCTCATTCTTTGCTTTCAAGTAACACTTGATAACTCATTGTGTGAATGTGATTTTTATTCATCTCAGTGGTAGGAATACCAAAGTGTTAAGTGAATAATAATAGCTGAAACACTGTGCCAAATACTTGCATCAACATGAAATCCGGCACTGAATATTTTAACAAAGAACTAATGGTTTCTAAAAAATAGATCCCTTCTTTTGGTCGCACAGTCTCCCTTACCCTTGGAAAGCCTCAGATATTAAATTGATTATTGGAGTCCTGGAACTTTAGATTGATGTGCCATGAAGCTTGGAGAGGTGCTTGGCAGTTTACAGAAAGGTAAATTTCTGAACAACGATTTATTATATGATTAGGGTCAACATTCTACACCAGCTGCTACACTCGGCTTCCTCTATTTTAAGAGAATGAACCTGTGAGTGTTATCTTTTGATGTTTTACTAGGTATTATTTCTGAATTAGTCAGACACTCAACAGGTATTTATTTATTAACCATCTATTCTTCCTCCTCTCACCTGCATTTTCATTTGGTGTGGTGGGAAAGCCATGTAAGAACATGCCAGGCTTTCCGTTACTTGGAACCTTGCCATCTTTTGAGCTAAGATCTATATGGTGACATAATCAGGGAACAATTAATGTAAAACTATGTGGTACTTCTTGTGCACTTGGAATTCAGGGGAGAAAATGATGACACTTGGTAAAGTAAACATGTGCTTTGTGGGAGCATGGTTCTAAGTTAAGAACTGGGAGAGTTTTGATAGGGAGAAGGAAGGAAAATAGGCATTTTATGTGCGGAGATTGTACGACCGGCAGTGAGCAGGGTGAAGAATGTATTAACTGGGGGAAAGTTGCCTGTTGGGAGCTATGGAAAAATGTTTCAATTGGAAAAATTGTGTCTGATTAGGGAGCCTTGGAATCTGAACTGAGGAACTCAGGATTGATGGGGCAGCAGAAAGGAGACACCACAGGTTCTAAGTAGAGAGGTGACATGATGGAAACCATGTCAAAGGGAGACCAGAGTGGCAGATGCAATGGTGGCTAGAAATCAGGTATAAAGCACTATTAATAACCAAGGTACTGTGTGTAATAAATAACCAAATATACCATGCTGTGTACCAACTATGTCCTTTGATTTCACAATGATTTATTTATTATACCACCATCCTCATTATCTAAAGCAGAACACTACAATTTCATATACCATCTGTGAGCTCCAAATGGTCATAATTAACAATCACAAATGTTCTTAAAAGGTGATGTGCTAAAAATAGCCTTATCCTGCTTGTCATCAGGCTGCTTCTGTGAGCACTATAACATTCGATGAAAGAGTGACTATAATTTATATGCCTTCACCTGACTATATTTCTTATACAGATTATGAAACTATGAAAACATTCCTCTCTAATTAAACATCTTGAGGTTTAATATTTTGGCCAATGGTGACTTAGGGCAAAAATAACAAGACCATACCAAGAGTTAAATTTGCTTCAAATGAGAGCTGGCTAGTGTTATATCTAGAGTATAGTATAAAACGCTTATTAAATGTTGGAAAAATGTCAATTATTTTGGTGTATTTGTGGCAAATGTAAAGGGCTATTTCATTCTCTTGTCACCAAATATTCTCATTCTTTAAGGAGAACCGCATAAGAAGCCCATGGTTTGGTGCTGAAGGAGATCAACCACCCAGTGGAGTGTGTGCACACAATTGCTGGAGAAGCCAGATGCTCTCTCCAAAGTTAGGATTGAGAGTTTGGAGTTTAATTTTCACCACTGAAAATGGCGATGCTTAGTATACGTACTCTAGGTTGTCTAACCTGTTACAACTAACCAGAAAAGCAAGAAGCCAAAAGTGCATTATATTTCATCAAATTGAAAGTGCCACTGATTCAGAGATGCACCATTATCTTATTACTACTAAGAAAGATAAAGCATTTTAAGTTAAACCATGGCACAATGCTTCTGTCTGATTTTTTAAAATTTATTTTATACTTAAAGGTATTGAAGAGACTTTTAGACTAACTTAACATAGTTTTTTTAAAAAAATCATGTATCGCTCATTCCTTTATGAAGGAAAAGAAAATAAAATGGATTGGTTAAAGTATTCCTAAAACTTTTCCCATTCTGGATTTGACTCTTCCAAACGATTTTCAACTTTCAACTCAGAATATCAATCCCTGTGTTTTTCTTTACAATGTCATTCTCTATGCCCTCAAGAGCCTTGATTATGCATGATTTCTTTTTTTTAAAGATTTTTTTTTTTATTTATTCATTTGACACAGAGAGAGAGATTACAAGTAGGCAGAGAGGCAGGCAGAGAGAGAGGAGAGAGGAGGAAGCAGGCTCCCTGCTGAGCAGAGAGCCCGACGTGGGCCTCGATCCCAGGACCCTGGGATCATGACCTGAGCCGAAGGCAGCGGCTTTAACCCACTGAGCCACCCAGGCGCCCGATTATGCATGATTTCTTAAAGAATGCTCCAGTATATTCTCTGGGACTTTCTTCCAATGCACCAAGTTTAATGGTATCCTTCTGTCCTTGCTATATTTGTTCACACACGTGTCGAAAACATCTAGAACTAACACATTTGATGGGTTGCTTAATGCTTCTGGTCCTTCCTGATAGAATTTAGTCTCCTGTCCTCCATCTGATCAGCTACTGTGCATCTTTTTTGAAAGGAATTAATGTTCTTTGGGGGTAAATTTCTTATTCTTAGATTTTGTGGTTTATAATTAAATCTGAAGGCAAACTTTTGGCCATTGGTAATCTTGTACAGTGTTACAGTGATAAGCCACCTTTTGTTACTCAAATTCATGATTTTGATTTCTTGATTTCATGGCATCACTAATGTAATTCCAAAGCATGCTGGGTTTCATTAGGGTTTCCTATTTGATTAAATTCCATTTCATATTTTTCTCAATTAAATCACTTGTATTGGAAGTTAAGTAGTTCCTGTTCAAAGTCAGAAGGAAGTGTCTGACAAAATAATATTTGATGCCTTAATGCTAGTCCTGCTGGATGCATGATTCACACATACTGGCCTCTCATTGCTTTAAAATTTTCTTCATCCATTCTGATGGTTTGGCCATTTCTCCTGCCTTCACATGCTTTGCTGGGGTGTGATTGTCAATTTTTTTCCACATATCTCAGTAACAAAATGTAGCATAGATTCATTTATTTGCCAGCGTTTTCCTTTCTGCATTTCTACAAAGCACTTTGTTTAGTTTTTGCAAGAAAATATGAATTTCAGTCATTCGCCAATGACAAATTTTCGCTTTACTAAGATCAAATTTATGTCCCATTTCTTTTTATGTTTCTTTCTTTGTACACAATAGCATTTCATATCAAAGCTGAATCATAGTATAATCTTCTTGAAGATATTCTAAATGGCAATTCAACTCAATATGCTTATAGAACAGTGCACATCATTTAACTGAAGTGACAAAATATGAACAACTCTGACCCAGATTTTAAGGCACAGCTACAACATGATTGACCAACAGCTACTATAAGACACAATCAATGTAAGACAGGTGGGGGCTGAGTAGCCTCCTGGAGAAAAATAAAATTTGAACCACATACACTTTAGACAGATTGGATGGGCCCAAGGAAGGGAGTTGGAGGATGAGGATGGGAGTTGAGCAGTAGAAATCACATTCCAGGAAGGGATGATGAAATCCCTGTGGAGAGCTCCCCCATAAGATCTGGCCACTGTAACCAGACTCAGGTTCCTAACAAGGCATCAGGGTCAATGGAGAGAACCCAGCAAACTTGCTGTCTGGGCCCCTCCACCTTACCTAAGTATAACACAGAGGAGAGGAGGTTTCTCCTCATTTTGTATTGGCTGTTGTGGTTATAAAGGTGGGCCACAGCTATGTCCTTGGCAGGTAGATTCTTGGAGAGAAAAATGCTAGTTAGTGAGAGCATCTTAACTCAGAACAAAAGAAGTTACAGGCTGACTGGACTAATTCAACGATGTAAGGCACCTAATGGGGACTGTCCAAACAAATATTTATTGAGTGATTCTTGTATGCAAGGTGTTGTGCTTTTTATTTATTTTGTATTTTATTTTTATTTTATTTTTTTAAAAGATTTTATTTATTTGACAGAGAGAGATCACAAGTAGGCAGAGAGGCAAGCAGAGAGAAAGGAGAAAGCAGGCTCCCCGCTGAGCAGAGAGCCCGATGTGGGCCTCGATCCCAGGATCCTGAGATCACGACCCAAGCCGAAGGCAGAGGCTTTAACCCACTGAGCCACCCAGGCACCCCGGTGTTGTGCTTTTTAAAGTACTGAAATCCTTGCCAGATTCCTTCATGGATCTAACAAGGGTATAAATGTAACATGGCCTCATTTATAGCCACAGAATTGCGATGCTTGAAAAGAATTAGATTACCCCTTCCAGTATTAATTTACAAAAAGACAACACAGAAATGGATTTTTCTCTTCCTTTATTTTCTCCTCATAAGTAAATTCTACAAATAAATCCTGCATTTGAATGCTACCCTTATATATAGAGGACTCATCCATGAATGTCTGGAGAAAGGACAAGAAAGCTTTAGACTCAACACATTTCTCTACTGTTGTGTTGTTAATACTTAAAATTTCTCCATCAGAGATTCCTTCCCACCCCTTTTTCTGGCATCTCTGTTGATTAAAAAAAAAAAAAGATTCTAAGAGAGACTAACACAATACATGCTAGCCATTGGAATTCAGTGGAATTCAGTCATTAACACCATACTGTGAATTATTTAATTATTTTTATGGATGACTATCCTCTGAGATGAAGGATGGGCAGATATAAGGGCACATGTTGCTTTAATTAAGGTAAGAGGAATAGAAGGGCATATGAAAGAGTTGATGACAACTGAGATAAAACTTAATTTTAAACTTGCTGTAACAAAGAGACCTCCAAAATACAGTGGTTCAAGAAATAGGTTTATTTCTCTTTCACATAGGATTCCAAGGTGAATGTCCAGGTTTATGGGGCATTTGGTTCCATGGAGATTTATTCAGGAACCAGATTCCTTTCATCATGTAACAGCTTTTGTCATCATATATAATGACCTATCCTTTTCAAAACCTTGTCCATGTCATAAGTGCCAGATATCTAGAGCAATGCTGCCCAGTAGAACTTCCTGCAATGATGGCAATATTCTCTATCTGCACTGCCCAAAAAGTAACCACTAGCCACATTTGGCTATTTAGTACGTCAGATATGGTTGGTGTGACTGACAAACTGAATTTCAAATTTTGTTTAAATTTCAGTAGCTCCATTTGGCTGATGCTACCATATTGGACAGTGCAGACCTGGGTAATAGGCAAGTATATTAAAATGTAAGCTCAGGAGGGTGGGGTTTACAGGTATCCTCCTTTATTCTAGTATCTTTCATAGTGCCTGGGCCTTGAGAGAGGATTAGTTCACCATTTAATCTTTCTCTTAGATACAAACTCAGACATGATCACAAGGTCTTGATTTGCTAGAGGGCAAAGATTTTTAGTAGAGTGTGTTGGATAGTACTTGAACTTCTTCCAATTTAGCTACCTTGTCAGCAGGTGTAAATCCTAATGTGCAAGAGGGCTAGAGCCATGTTTTTTTTTCCTGATTTCCATTTTTCCATTTGTCATCCTTTGCAGTTTCTCTGAAAATAACCCATAAGATAACCTTATTAAATCATTGTTTTCATCATACTAGTGTTATTGACATGGAGAATTGAGGCTCTGCCTTGTGTTTTAGTCTGTTAGAATCACTTGTTTTATTTTAAAGTAGTTTATACCAGAAAAAAAATTTTAAAGTGTTTTATTTTCAGAAAACCCACACAGTCCCTTAGAGAAGTCATTAGCACTAGTTTGGTGATATCATAGTGACATATATATTGGTAGTTAAAATTCACCTCCTATGACAAATGTGGTTTACCACATGATAGAACACACAGTTTTTTTTCTTTTATTACCAAAAACAGTTTATTTATTTATTTTTTTTAGGTTTTATTTATTTATTTGACACAGAGAGAGAGAGATCACAAGTAGGCAGAGAGGCAGGCAGAGAGAGAGGAGGAAGCAGGGTCCCCACTGAGCAGGGAGCCCAATGTGGGCCTCCATCCCAGGACCCTGAGATCATGACCTGAGCGAAGGCAGAGGCTTAACCCACTGAGCCACCCAAGCGCCTTGTCCCAAAACAGTTTAAATAAATAGTTTACTATAGAAAACAGTTTTGTGTCAGGGTTACAAATTAATAGTTCTTGAAACAATTAAAGGAAACTCTTATGTATTAGGAAAGTTCTTTTCTCTTGTGAGCAAACAGGCCGACATAGAAATTCAACTTTATAATAACAAGTTAAAGAATATACGTATATTTATTTTAAATTTTAGGATAACAAGTGTGTAAAATTTCACTAACATTTTCTTGTCAAATGAGAGGTAATGGCTAACTAGGCATTTTCCTTCTCAAAGAACCAAATTTGAGTCATATTTCATTGTTTCAATATTGTGTTAAAACTCTGAAGTTTCAGGCTTCAGTTACACTTCTTAAATGAATGTTATATAGTATCTGGGAGAAGCACCAAGGTAACTAGGAAAGGGTACAAATAAAGTGAGAGGCTAAGTAGACTCAACAAGAACAAACAAAATAAAAGCAGGAATGACAACACACATTTCTAAAAAGTAGAATTCAAATTTCAAAAAATCAAATGAGGTATAGAAAGTGATAACATCTGGATAAAGAATATAATCTACAAAGACAAGACGTTAACACCATTTTAAATAAACTTTTATGTAATAAACAATATAGCAGAAAACACATAAAATCTCCTAGAAGCACAAGAACTTGATAAAGCAAACAGAGTGAGTATACAGAAGTATACATCAAATTAAGAAGACAGGAAAATACAAAGAATACAATATTCAAAATTCTTATTTTAATAAAATGTAATCTGTGTTACTGTACAATAAGTACAAGAAAAAAGAAATAAAGCAAGAAAAAAGAACACTGGCATCACCCTTCTCCAAGTCGACAACTTGCCCAGAATGACTTCTATTGTTTTCTATGTATCCTTCCAGAACTTTTTCTTAGCATTCATAGATCTTATCACTTCCTAAAGATAAACTTCCTTTATCCAAGTAGGAGTTTACCAAATTTTAAAAATTATTCCCCTGGTTATAGATATTAAATTATTCCAAAAGTTTGTTTTGTTTTGTTCTTAAGATTTTTATTGATTTATTTGACAGAGAGATCACAAGTAGGCAGAGACAGGCAGAGGGAGAGGGGGAAGCAGGCTCCCTGCTGAGCAGAGAGCCGGATGCGATACAGGGCTAGACCCCAGGACCCTGAGATCATGACCTGAGCTGAAGGCTTAACCCACTGAGCCACCCAGGTGCCCCCAATAATTTGTTATAATAAATAATGCTCCAGTGAACATCTTCATATAGATATCTATGTGCTTGCCTGAGAAAGAACAAGGGAGTGGAATATTTGAGCCAAGAATACAATGTGGAACAAAGCCAAATTTGACAAGCAATTGTCGTGAGATGAGAGCAATACACCTATATTCTTATAAAAAATTGAGATTTGGGGGTCTTTTCTGTTATTTCAACACAACCTGGGGTACACAGAATTTATTTTATTCTTGAAGTTAATAACAACCTTTCTACTGTTTCGCTATGTCGTTTGTTGAAGACTTCTGCTTGTCACCCATTATCAAATTAGCTTTTGTGGTTAAGGAAAGTCAAATTCATTTAAAAGTATTATCAGGGGCCCCTGGGTGGCTCAGTTGGTTAAGCAACTGCCTTCCGCTCAGGTCATGATCCTGGAGTCCTGGGATCGAGTCCCACATCGGGCTCCCAGCTCCATGGGAGTCTGCTTCTCTCTCTGACCTTCTCCCCTCTCATGCTCTCTCTCTCACTCTCTCTCTCTCTAATAAAAATAAAATCTTAAAAAAATAAATAAAAGTATTATCAAATTCATTTACTTTGTCTTCTGTATTTGCTCAATCAGAGGTATTAAGATATAATTCCTCCATCATGAAAGTGAGGTAAAATTTTTTGGATTTTTTTAATCTTTCAAAATAACCTGAATTTTTTTCCTTTAATGTAGGATTCATGTAGATTCATGTAGTTCATGTAGATTTTTCTAATAAAACATCCTAGGGACTCCTGTCTCGCTCAGTCACTTAAGTGTCTGCTTCAGCTTGGGTCTTGATCCCAGAGTCCTGGGATCAAGTCCAGCATCGAGCTCCTTCTTTGGTGAGGAGCCTGCTTCTGCCTCTGCCTGTCGCTTCCCCCTGCTTCTGCGTGCGCTGTCTCTATCAGATAAATAAATAAATAAATAAAACCTTTAAAAAATAAAATAAAATATCCTAGAACAAGCCTGACTTAACCACTATATTATTATTTAATAGAAAGATGAAATTAATTTATTATTGTTTAAAGTACTGTGTATTTCCACTGTATTTGTAAATCGTATTAGCCTATGATTTTCTTAAATATTTTTTGTTCTTGTCCCAGTTTGTGTATTTGCATTATGCTAGTCTTGAAAAATTACTTAGAAAACTGTATTTTTCATGTCTCTGGAACAGTTTAAATTTGATAGGAATTATGTTCTTTGAAGGGAGAGCTCTGTTGGAATGTGGATGTTTATCATCTTTTTCAATATTGTTTATGTTTAAAGAACATTCAGTTTTTCTGTGTCTTTTAAAATCAATTTTGATAACTTCCTATTTTCTATTTCACTTAAAATCAAGAGTCTCTTCCAAAAATTACAAACTATCAAAATTGATTTTAAGTTTAGAAGTTTTAACATGTGACTTTCTTGCTCATTTTTATAAAATGTTTATTTGATTTTTTTCTTTATTAGAAGTATTATTTAGGAGAATATTTTCAGTTTTCCATGGTGTGCCTGGACTGCTCCATCCTTCCTCCCTTCTCCTTTTGTTTAATACACCGTGGTCAGGGAATGGAGCCTCTAGTACTTACTAACACAGTAGTTCCTAACTTTTCAAGTATGCGAATCTCATTTTCACAATTAAAAAGATTGTACACTTCTAAATATGGAGGAATTACCTTCTAATACTTACTAATTGAGAAAATTAAGATACTATAAATGAATTTAATAATACTTTTAAGTAAATAGGAATTTCCTTAATTACAATAAAGGCCAGTACATTTGAAAAAATAGTATTATTGATGTGTAGGAGTACTATTTGGTTTCCTGCTTCTCAGGTAGATTTACAAACCTCTTACAGTAGGGATGTAATCGCTGGTCCCAGGCTCCCAGGCCTCGACCTGCTGTCCTGATCTCTTCTGTGAAGACTGATTATCTGTCCCTTGCTGTTGATGTCACCCTTGCCCCTCCCCCCTTAGGAATTTCTAGGCTCAGTAGTAAAGAGACATAATCATTGACACATAACACTGTTAAGTTTAAGGTGTACCATGTGTTAATTTGATACTGTGTTAATTTTATAATTTGTGTTAATTGTATATTGAGAGATGATCACCACAGTAGCATTATTTAACACCCTTTTGTCACAAAATTACCATTTCTTTTTTGTGGTGAGAACTTTTAAGGTTTACTCTCTTAGCAACTTTCAACTATCTAAAACAGTACTATTAATTATAATCACTGTGCTGTACATTAGATCCCCAAAACTTATTGGTCTTATAACTGGAAGTTATGCTTTGACAAACATCTCCCAATATCTCCCACCCCTCAGCCCTGTTTATCACCATTCTACTCTCTGTTTCTGTAATTTTGACTCTTGTGGATTTCATATATAAGTGAGACTGTAGGGGCACTTGGGTGGCTCAGTGGGTTAAGCCTCTGCCTTCGGCTCAGGTCATGATCTCAGGGTCCTGGGGTCTAGCCCCGCATCGGGCTCTCTGCTCAGCAGGGAGCCTGCTGCGCCCTCTCTCTCTGCCTGCCTCTCTGCCTACTTGTGATCTCTCTCTCTCTCTGTCAAATAAATAAATAAATAAAATCTTAAAAAAAAATAAGTGAGACTGTACAGTATTTGTCTTTCTTTTGTCTGCCTTATTGTATTTAACCTCAAGTCCCATCCATGTTGTCACAAAGGTCAGGATTTCCTTCTTTTTCATGGCTGAATAATAGTCATTGTGTGTGTGTGTGTGTGTGTGTGTGTGTGTGTATGTGTATCATACATCATATATATATGTATATATAATCATATGTATGATATAATGGATATATCACATCTTCATCCATTTATCCATTATCAAAACCATAATGAGATATCTCCTCACCTCTGATAGAATGTCTATAGTCAAAAAGACAAGAGATAACAGATGTTGGCAAAGATGTGGAGAAAAGGGGACTCTTGAGCACTGTTGGTGGGAATGTAAATTGGTGCAACCTCTTTGGAAAACAATATAGAGGTTTCTCAAAAAATTAAAATAGAACCACCATCTCATCCAGCAATCCTAGTGATTGGTATATATACAAAGAAAGTGAAATCAAGATCTTGAAGAGCTATCCACTCTCTCTCTCTCATAAATAAATAAATCTTAAAATATATATATATATATTTACTGTCAGACCCTTTACAGAAAATGTCATTCTTCTTTCATCATAACACAAAGGTTTGTGTGTGTGTGTATTTTTTCTTTTTACAGACACTGCGTAACTTGCTTACCATACTGTTTGTTGAAACAAAAAACTTTTATTGACGATAGTCTTCTTAGCAGAGTCTAATTGAGGTCAAGAAAATTTGGGGCCACTTCCATTTTTTGAGGGCTCTGATATATTTTAAAACTTGGCAGATATATGACACTATACATTTGTCAAAACCCATAACACAAAGAATGAACCCTAATGCAAACTTGGACTTTAGTTAATAATAGTGTATGAGTACTGATTCATCATTTGTAACAAGTGAGCCACAGTAATGCTTATAATAAGGGAAATTGCATGTGTGCACGCGCGTGTGTGTGTGTGTGTGTGTGTGTGCGTGTGTGTATTGGGGGAAAGTGAATATTGGACCTTTGTACTTTTTTGTTCAATTTTTCTGTAAACCTAAAACTACTCTAAAAATTAAAGCCTGTTATAAAAAGTGAATGAATACCCAACTTGGATTATTTACATAACATTTTTCTTACTAGTAGAACTATAATTCTGTTGGCAAGTCACTATACCTAGTTTTAAAAAATGACATTGCCTAACTTCTGTTGCAGACCAGGTGTACTTGAGAGAGGGCCTGCTCAATGAGATAAACGTGGAGATCATCTGGAGGAAATTTGGCCACAGTTCTTAAAGGGAGAGCAAACCCAGTTGGCATCAGCCTTTTGACCCTTCTCTCATTCCCATTCTTCTTGCCTAATATGTTGCATGAAGACCTTAGCAGCTCATACGGAAAGCCTTGGCATTCCTGGAGTTCTCATCCTGGAGTCCTTTGAGCTGCTACACTGGCTAGCCTTAGTGGTCGCCAACCTCAAGATTTTTTAATTTCACGAGAAAAAAAATACTTCTTATATTATATAAGCCACTGTTAAGTTTTCTGTGAAGGAAGCTTGAATCATCAAAAAATTTTAAGAATTTGACCTCATCAGTGCATCTCTGTGACCACATAACCTGCTTTAGAGGAGGAATTGGCACCTCCCTGTGAACGAGAGGCCAAAGCCCGAGGAACACTCACCTGGCTTCACCTGGGAATGGCTGCCCGCACTGAGTCCTAAAACATCCTGGGAGAACCAAGGTCAGTGGATTTCTAGGTGTGCTGTATGGCTGGTATGGAGGATTTACAGTTCTTTTTATTGAACTCCTGGGTTAGTTCCATTATATTGAGAAACTGAAGTCCTTCTAGGACTTTTCTTTCTTTCTTTCTTTCTTTCTTTTTTTTTTTTGGTGGAATACATCTTGGAGTATTTTTTGTACAGCAGGTAAACTTTTTTATTGCCTATATATGTATGTACACACACACACACACATATACAGATATAAACATATATATGCATTTCATTTTCTCATTTGAGTGATATAGAATTTTAATTTCAAAATTTTTCCCTCGAATAATGTTGAAGATTTTGTTTACCTACTAGGCAGTGGTATTTACGTGTACCATTGGTATTCAAATTCGGTGTTCCTGATGAGAATTATGATGTCACTGATTATTATTCCTTTGAAGAAATTTGTTTCACCTTTCTAGAAGCTTTTAAGTTATTGTTTTATCTTGGCATTTTGAAATTTCATGAGGATAAGTCTCTCTCCCCTATACAAACAAATATGTACATATACTTTATACATATATAAACTATATTTGTTATATATATATGATATATATAAAATTTATATACATATATTTTCCCCCCTTTTCATCTTGCTCATGCTCTCCATCTGAAGATGCCTGGGTTTTCTTCTAGCTCTAAGCATTGATTTTTGCCTATTGCCTCCAGGACCAGCCAGTACCTTAAGTTTGATTGAAAAATGAGCTGACACATATTGCCAAAGGAATAAGTTGCTAGAGACTTAAGTTGCTTTGTAGTCAAGAGAGAGTTCTTGGAGGATATGAATGAGAGGTACCAGAGGGAAGTTGGAGACTCTTTTTAGAGTTTGACAGCACCAAGATTTGGGGGATGTCTGCCTAAGAGCCATGAAAATCGAGTTATGGGCCTGTTCCTACTTAATAAAGTCTGCAGAAGATTTCACTTGCTCTGTCTACAAGATAGGGGTGTAGAACCATGATGGCACTGAAGGTCCCTGCCAGGGATCTTAAGTTCTACTCAGTGGTTTTTCACAGGGGGATGCCACTGCCATTAGGGAAAGTTTGGAAACATAGGAGGTGTTTTGGGGTTGTTGTAATGACTGGATGCCACTTTTGGTATTTGGTATGCAAACCCCAGAAATGACCCATATTTTAGAGTAAATGGTAAAGTCTTACAAAAGAAACAGTTGTCCGGAAAAAAAAAAAGTCAGTAGTGTCCTACTGAGAAACACCATGAGACATAGGACCGCCACCTGTGAGGTAATGTCTCCTGCTTCCTGGAGCCTCCTATCCTGGCTGTTCCTGGGGGAAGACGGGACATGACAGGATTCCCCTAGCTGGTTGACAGAGAGTCTAATAACCTTGTTGCTTCCTGGTCTCACAGATGGCTTGAAAGGAGCCATTCTATCTCTCTGACTCCATGGTTGGCCACCTGTCTTTGTCTAACCATCAAAAACTATGCTGCATTACAAGTTTGTACATTTTGGGATCCTCTTCCTCTCTATCTAGATAAGTTTATTCCATTATTTTCACTTTCCTCAAACCAAAGACTATCGACCCCAGATGTCATTCCCCATGACTGAAATGGAGGAGACATGGTTTAAGAACCAGGCTCTTTCTACTTAGAGCCTGGGGAATATCAACAGTGGTTTAGATTAAGGAGGCCTCTAAGCAGGACAAGGCCTTTGGTACAAGGATTTTACATGTGCTCAGCATACCAGGGAAAGAACTTCAGATCCACGAGGTAAAGTGCAGAAGATTAAGAGCTACTAATTGGTTCTCGCCTTTGCTGTGCTTTCATTAGCTTTGTCGGTTGTATTGACTTAAAAGCAATTTGAAGATTCACCATTTCATCTTAAAATATGTGTTTTGTATGTCAAAGCTTGCTCCTGGCTTGGTTCAAATCCTCCTTAGAGACCCATTTTAATAGGAACAGTCCATTCCAACGGAAATCTAATTATTCAGGAATAAACTTCCACAATCCTGTAGATAGCACAAACTGAAGATCTGCAGAGTGGGGGAGACAGCAACCCATGAGTATGTCACCTGCTACTCTGACTCCACCTGGTCCACTCCAGCTGTCCTGTCCTCTGTGTGTTCTTCAGCTCTGGGCCTAGCCCAGAGGGAGAAGCACCCCCCCACTCCCCCACCCCCCCATGGAGCAGGGAGCCCACCCAGGATGGAGTCCTGGGACTCCAGGATCATGACCTGAGCAGAAGGCAGATGCTTAACTGACTGAGCCACCCAGGTGCCCCTGAATGGAGGAATTTCTATGGGATGACATTTCAAAACTCTGTAGGAATTCAAAATTTTAGGAAATTAGACCCAGAGCTGGAAAGACTGAACTGCTAGATGATTCCAATTCTCTTGTGGTGGTCCGCAGGGTTGGCGTTTTTCTGGGTATTCTCTGGTTCAACATTTCTGGTATTCCTACTCTTCCCAGACAGATAAATGATGGTGAACAGGTTGAATAGAAGGCTTGTGTCTACGTCAACTGAGATATTTGCCTGTAGACACTGACTTTCCTTTTATTTCAACAATGCATTCATCTGTCCATCCAATTAGCACCAGTTGGGCTAACGTAGTAAATGTGTAAAGTAGTAGTAATTACCATTTTTGAGCCCTGATTATGTGCCAGCCCCTGTGCCAAGAACTTCATGTGTTCTCTCTCAATTTCCACAACACACTTATGAGATAGTGTTGTTAGCTATCCCTGTTGTACAGGAGAGGATCTTGAATATACAATTTTCCAAAATCTTATAGAAAGAAAACCTAAACCATCTTACCAAAATCTATAGAAAGAAAACCTAAACCATCTTACTCTAGAGATCTCCCTGCTTCCACTGGCATAGACCTCATCATGTGCATTCAGGAGGAAATGCACAGTGCAGGAAGGAACATGACAGGAAGAAACACAACAGTGACTGAAACGAAAAACAAAATCATTCTTTCTCGATTTCAAAAATCTCCTTTCTCACTAATTTCCCAGGGATTAACAAAGTCAGCTTCTTGTTCAATTTGTGCTGCTGATCTTTACACCCCTGCACAATTTTCTTCCAACATTACACACTGTTGTTTTTGGTGATGGGCTGAAAACCATGATTGTTATAAAGGACTTGCACTCTATAGAAGAGACATGGATATTTTGGAATGCATAGCTGATCTTGACATTTATAAGGGAGGTCAGCAGTAGCTACAGGAAGCTCTCACAAGGTCCAGTTTTAATATGTGTCAGAAAGGGCCTCTTCTGAGGGTGAAACTAGGTTTATATTTTGACTTTAAGAGTATTTCAGACTGTTTCATCACAACCTCAGAGAATGATAGAGATAATTATGTTGGCTTTGCAGTTTTAAATTCTACAACCTTTTAATGCTCTGGCTATGTTCATCAAAGTATTCCTGAATAGGATGCCTCTGAAATATGGTGCCAATTCCAATTTGCTCACCAAGCCCAATTATTTTCCCACTGTTGTGGTTGAAAACAGTTCCCTAACGTTTCGCCAGAAGTAGTCTCTCTATTCTTGGTAAGATTGGCTCTTCAGAGTCTAGCCAGGGTGTATGGTGATTGTTTCTTACGTGCTTTGTCCAGTTTGCCAAGTAGAAAATGTTGTAACTTATTGGGGATTTCTGAAATGTCATAGAGATAATTAACATCTTGTTTTCTAAAATCTATATATAAAAAATGTCTCTAAAATGTGGAACATTACTCAGGTGTCTAGTACTGCCTTTCCCTAATAGATTATTTTAACTTTTTGTCACCTATGACAGAGTGGAAGGGGTGAGGTTATCTTATAAATCTTTAGTACAGATTGAGGTAATAAATTAAAACACATAGCAAGAAGCTTCCATACTGATTTAAAAAATAATTAAATGATTGCAGGCAGAATGAACAGTTCCACAGGTCAACATGTAGGCTTTGGAACATCTGAGACATTCAATTGTAAAGCTTACTTTGAAAAGAAGAGAAAGCAGTTTATTTTCCACTAAAGTGTTTTTTATGTACTTGAAGCTGTGAGGAATAAAATAAGCTTGTTTATAATCTTTTTTCAAGTGAGTAATAAAGAATAAATGAAAACTATTAGGTGCTAATATATACTGAGGAGGAGAAAAAAACTATTATCAATGAGTATTTATTGAATACTAATGATTCTTAGCATAGTGATGTAATAGGGCATTAATTACTTATCATCACATTTCCAAACTTACAGATTGGAGGGGAAAGTGCCTAATCCTCAAAGTTTCCAAATAAAAACTGGTCACATTAGAACTTGTTCTATATAGGCTATAATAAAATTTGATTTTTACTTTTGTGTTGTTTTCATGTTAGAGACCATTCCATTGAGATATATTTGCTATTTACAAAGGCACAGTCACTACCAGAGGACAATCTATTAATATTAATGATAGTAAAATGAATGAGATTTTAGGATTTATCTTACTCTTGTAAAAAATAAGCTAGTGGCACTGTCTATGAATATTCTTGATTTTTACTGTAGATTTGTTAGCATGTAAGCAAATACTCTTCCAGAAAAAATAAGACTATGCTCTTCATTCTTAGAAGAACAAGTCAGAAAGAACGAATTCTGACATGGCTTATCTGAAGGCTTTCCTTCAAAGTCAGGCTGGTGGTACTAACCAGCAGGGCAGATACTGCCATGGATGATACCATAAAGAGGTATTTATGGTTTCAAAAGAAATTAGCTCCAGTTCACATATCAGAAAACATGCTATGACATGGAGGTGGTGGGAAAAGGTAAACAAAGAGATTTATTAAGCCTTAGTTGTGATAAACATGCAATTTACAGAGGGAAATTGATTTTTCACATAAACATGATAGTCTAGTAAGGTATTCTGTCTGGTATTTCCACACCATACATTAAAATTTTATATATGTGTGTTTGGGGCAGGGGGACGACTTTCATATTTGAATAAAGATCTGCTTTTCCAGGGATTTGCAGTGAATTTATCTTATGCAATTAGCTTTGTTGCTAGGCAGCCCCAATAGCAGTTTCGATGTGTAATTTGCTTGAAACTATTAAAAGGGTTTTGCTGAAGGTTTGAAACCATCTGAATTAGCATCAGAGAGCATTAGGTGTTGCTATTTTAATGAACCGAAGCTTTGCATTTGGGATTAAGTTTAGTGAAACCAAAACAATACAGCACTTTGGGAAATGAAATGTGTTGAACGGAGTTGAAGGAAATGTAATACTTACTGTCTCTTTGGGCTTTCTGAACTTTACCCAGGAGTGCCCACTCCGTATCTTAATTTGGGGACATTTTCTCTTAAAATGCATGCTGTGAAGCTTCTGACTAGAAGGCCTTCCTCTGTTTAAATCTGCTCTGTCTCTGCTTCCTTTCCTCCACACAGTAAAGTTACAGACCCTAAGAAGAGTCAAGTCAGGGAGTTTCAGTTTTTCTTCCAACACATCTTCCCTGCTCCCGTCTTAGTGCTTGGAGGGCCATCGCAATGTCTTGTAGTTTTCACCTCTATGCCTAAGCCTTTGGTCAGACACTTGATTTAGATATAAAATTCTAACTTTCCTAGGAAGTTGTTTTTGATCTCTTTGATGTTCCTGTTTTGAGGACTCTGACTCACCCACTCACTCTTGGGCTCAGCTCCCAGAATCCCAGCACAGGTATGACTGGGCTTTTCATATTCCAGGGGTAAAATTGGACAGCTTCTTTCACTTTATTCTAGAAGGGGATTTCTGGATAACCCTTGGCTTTGGGTGACCTATAAAAACTTCTGCGAGTACAACTTTTAATCTGAGAGGTATCTGGAGAACTCTGCAGAACTCTACTTTCTAAGTCAAAAGATGTTTTTTACTCCATTAGTTTCTTCTTGGGTGTATTTATTGCATTTTTTCTTAGCAGCAGCTGCTTGAATTACAGACTATCTGCTTGCTGCTTGTCTGGGGTTTTGCTGTTTAAAGGTTGAAATCTTACCACATGCAAAGGTTATACTTAGTTGAGACATATAAATATATCCTTACTTAAGGATGTGAATATATTAAGATATTTCTTTAAAAGTTGCCTTATGGGCGCCTGGGTGGCTCAGTGGGTTAAAGCCGCTGCCTTCGGCTCAGGTCATGATCCCAGGGTCCTGGGATCGAGGCCCGCGTCGGGCTCTCTGCTCAGCGGGGAGCCTGCTTCCTCCTCTCTCTCTGCCTGCCTCTCTGCCTGCTTGTGATCTCTCTCTCTGTGTCAAATGAATAAATAAAATCTTTAAAAAAAAAAAAAAAGTTGCCTTATGAGAGCCCTGAGTTTTCTTGTGAAAAGGAAAAAGAAAAAACATAAATATGGTTCAGGACATTAAAAAATATAACTAATTTCCCCATGATTGCCATAATTTCTGATGGTAGTAGTTTCACAAAAAGTGATCATTTTGTTTTTGTCATTGTGAATTCTATATCACAAATGTTTAGATTAAAAACTGTAATCTGCCAAGTGTTTTTCTTCTGAATGCATATGACTTAGACCAGTGTATCATCTGGATAGAGTTGATGAATGCCTGAGTATTTTGCTGTGAACAAATCAGGGCAGAATATTCAGATTTAGAAATAAAACTCATATATTGCTTGCTAATCTAAAGTTAGTAATTCATAATAGTGCATTATGGGTTTTATTTCTGAGTGACCTGTTAGTATGCAAATCCTCCGGTTTGATGATGTCTTCGATGATCAGCCATTAACATCTTAGGGTTTCACTTATCAGATTGTTTTCTAGTATAAGCGTTGGCTGAGATGGACTAGTATACACAATCAGAAAGCTTTCAAAAGAGCGTAAGAGAAAAGGTTGACCAGTAGCCTCACATTTTACACTTACCCTTTATGTACTGAAAATAGCTTTTATTCATAGTTAGAGTTTCCTACAATATCCCTTTTCTTCTGTAAATGATCGAAAATCCTTTAATGCTAACAGCCAGAAATGGACATAACTCAGACTTTTGGTTTTATGTAGCCAGATTTTGAACTTCTCAGTTTGGGCAGGGTTAAACTGCCCAAAGTGCTAAAGCGCTTTAACACTTTGTTTTAATTATGTATTTACTTATCTGTCTCCCTACTGTACTGTGAGCTTCCGTGAGCCCCTGGTTGGTAGGGAATCTGCGACATCTAACATAGCACATAGCCCACAGTAGATGTTTAGTAGAAAGGTGTGTGACACACTGTCACTGGGTGCCTGAGCAGAGGCGCATTTGCCTTGGTATCTGTTTCTGCCGTATGAATACAGAGTGTCAGAGGCAGGTGCCATTTTACGGGGCAGGTAGTTGATGTTATGACGCCCACCAGTTAAAATATTCTTTTTGGACTGGGAAAAATCCGCTCCTTGACATCACTGCTGTAATGAATAAGGATTTCCTCAACAAGTATTCTCTTAAACCAAATGATCAAATCTTGACTGAAGAAAAACATTAGGAACTGTTTGATGAACTTTTAAAAAAATTCAGTCAAATATCATACTGGTGGCTCTACCCAGAATTCAATTAGAGTGGCTCAGACTATTGAATAAGGAAATATTGGGCTTAATAGTCTGGTAGAGCTATTCTAATGGAATGACTGCTAGATGCTAGGACCTGTAGATCTACAATAAGATGGGATCTATGATAGCAATTCAGTCATCATTCAAGTATTTATAATCCACTCAATTCTATAGATTTCTTATTGCTATGCAGCTTGAGTGATATGTTTTCTGAATCTCTGCTTTATTTAATACGTATTTGAAAATATTCAGTTCTTCTGGAAAGAAGAACAGGATGGATAAAAATTGTGGATAGACAAAATGGTAGCTTATAAGATAGAGGCAAAATTCATAGGATATATATAGTAAACAAGAAAGTAGACTGGGAAACAGGCAACTTTCTAAGATGCATTAAATATAAAGTTTGTAACCTGTTAGACTGAAAATTATAGAAAAACAAGAGACTCTGTGTGTGTGTGTGTGTGAGAAAGAGAGAAGCTTTGAGAAAGAGAACCTCAGGCTTTGCAGGCAGAAAGGTGAGCTGACCTTTGACCTTGATTTGAGAGGTGTTTGGAACCACCTCCAAAAGAAAGGGGGGAGGACCCTGAAAAAAAACTATACCCTGGTGGCAGCCGGTCTGTCTTCCTTTCCCATTCCTGAGTGAGGCTGAGGCTGGCCCGTTGGTAGAGTCCAGAGGAAGATGCTGGCTTAAAAGAATTTATTAAAAAATTAAGTAACATTGAATACACCCCAATGTTTATAGCAACAATGTCCACAGTAGCCAAAATATGGAAAGAGCCCAGATGTCCATCAACAAATGAATGGATAAAGAAGAGGTGTTATATATATATATATATATATATATATATATATATATATATATATTACTATATATGGAATATATTACTTAGCCATCAAAAAGAATGAAATCTTGCCATTTGCAATGATGTAGATGGGACCTAGATGGTGTTATGCTAAGTGAAATAAGTCAGAGAAAGACAAATACCATATGATTTCACTCATATGTGAACAATTTTTTTTAAATATTTTATTTATTTGACAGAGAGACACAGCAAGTGAGAGAACACAAGCAGGGCGGGGCGGGGGTGGTGGTGGGAGAGGGAGAAACAGGCTTCCCGCTGAGCAGGGAGCCTGACACAAGGCCCAGGACTCTTGGATCATGACCTGAGCCAAAGGCAGGGGTTCAACTACTGAGCCACCCAGGCACCCCTCATATGTGAAATTTAAGAAACATGGGGGAGGGAAGGCAAAATAAAATAAGACGAAAACAGAGAGGGAGGCAAATTGTAAGAGACTCTTAACTATAGAAAACAAACAGGGTTGGTTGCTGGAGGGGATTGAGTGGGGAGAAGGGGGAACTTGGTGATGGGCATTAAGGAGGGAACTTGGAAGTAATAATGAGCACTGGGTGTTGTATGCCACTGATGAATCACTAAATTCTACCTCTGAAACTAATAATACAGTATATGTTAATTAAATTGAATTTAAATTTAAAAAAATTCTTTTAAGTTAAGTAACATTGAGGCCAAGTAATCATATTATTGAGGTTTTTTTGGCCCCACAGGAAATGTCCTCAGTGGCAAACAAATACATTAGTTTCTAAACTATTCTTATTCAAAATCTCTGTCCAGAACAAGGCAACCTCATCTTTAAGTTGGTAGCTTAGTCGTTCTTCAAGAAAACAGCTTTATGATGTCATATAAATACAGGCAGAACTTGATTGTCCAACCTTTCAAAATGTGATAGATTGCTTCTTTCCTTGAGAGGTGAATAAATCATCACAACCTCATAAATCTTAGTAATCAGTTTTCCTCCTAGTTTTAAGAATTTCCATGAATAGCTCACAGGGGGTCCATTAAACAAAAATGGGAAAAGAGAAATAGGGAAATATAAAAAGTGAAAGCCAGAGTTAAAGTAAAAAACGAGGAAAGTATGGGTGAGCCTTTGTGTGTGCCTGGCTGACCAGTATATAGCATGGTCTCTGAGCTATCTTTATCAAGTAGAATTTGGAAACAGGCTCCCAGAGGGAAGGAGCCTAACTGGTGTTAGGTAGAATGCTGGATACCGGTAAAGTGTGCTCTTTGGCTCTGTTTATTGCAGAACTCTGGCTGAGTGACTTTGGGGTCGTTTCTACCTTCATCCTGGGAAGAACAACTATAGGAATATTAGGGCCTAAAATCTACCTGGTGGATGAATCACCCAAATCCCGAAGCATATTTCTATGTTAACACACCTGGTGTCATGTAATTGATATTCAAAGAAAGGTTTTTTTTGTTTTCTGGTTTTTTTTTTTTTTTTTTGGTTATCCTTTTTATCTGTGTGATATCTGCTGTAAGGCTTATTTCTCAGAAAGGGCAAAGAATGGGAAATATAAACTGCATTTTCTCTAACTATATTCCTCATACTTTTTTTTTCTTTTTGCTTTGATGTAGCACCCAAGTCCATATGACACCAAAGATGTCTGAATTTTTGTTATAAGGCAACACTTAGATGTTCTCAGTGGTCACTGGCTTATTTAACAATAGCAGAATTTAATTAAAGAAAAGCATTTTGAATTGAGATGTGGATTTTATTATATGCGGTTATATGCTAAAGTGATATGCTTTTGTCACTCAACAATATTCATTGAGCAAATACTTTTGAAGAGCCTGTGACGTGTCAAACCCAACTAGGTTTTGGACATTGAGAGGCAAATAGGATAGATTGTATTTCTGCTGTCCTAGAATTTCAAGTCCTATGGAAAGTCACAAACAAGCAGTAGGCAATCTGAACCATCAAACCTGTTTTGTTTAGTGCCTTACTCCAGTCCTTTCAATAGAGACTGATAGATGATTGGTGCTCGGGAGTTGTTTGTTAGAGGAAGAGGAGCAATGAAGTGAGTGCTATGGCGGGGTAAGTAAAGGTGCCATGGGAAATCAGGAAAGTCTTTTTTCCCTCAGCTCTACTGAGGTGTAATTGACAAATAACATTGTAATATACTTAAAGTATACAATGTGATGATTTGTGTTTTAAGTTTCCATGGTACTAATTAGTGTCCTTTCTTTTCAGCTTGAAGAACCCCTTTCAGCATTTCTTGTAGGGAAGATCTAGTGGTGATTAACTCCCTCAGCTTGCATTTGTTCAGGGAAAGTCTTTCATCTCTCCTTCATTTCTAAAGGACAGCTTTTCTGGATGAAGTATTCTTGATGGCAGTTTTTTTCTTTCAATACGTTGAATAGATCATTCCATTCTCCCCTGGCCTGGCCACTCTCTCCTGTTTCTGCTGAGAAACATATTAATAGCTTTATTAGGGTTCCTTTGTATGTGAGGATTATTTTACCTCTTGCTTCTTTAAAAATCTCGCTTTGTCTTTGATTTTAGACAGTTTTATTACAGTGTGTCTTGTAGAAGATAGTTTAAGGTTGAAATTTTGGAAGGACCTACGAGCTTCATGAACTTGGCTATCCAAATCTGTCCTCAGACTTGAGAAATTCATGGCCATTATTTCTTTAAATAAGCCTTCTGTTCCTTTCTCCCTCTTTTCTTCTGGGACTCCAGTGATGGGTAGATTGTTTTCTTACTGGAATCCTATAGTTCTTGTAGGTTTTCCTTACTCAATTTCAGTGCCCCCCCACCCCACCCCGCTGCTGACTGGATAATTTCAATTGACCTGTCTTCTACTTCACAGATTATTTCCTTTGGTTGGTCCAGTCTGATGATGATAATGCTGTTTGGTGCATTTTTCATTTTATTCATTGTACTCTTGAGCTCCAGAATTTATGTTTGATTCTTTTTTATGACTTCTATCTCTCTGTTAAACTTCTCATTTTATTCATATACTGTTTTCCTGATTTTGTTGAACTGTCTTTCTGTGTTTTCTTGTGGTTCACTGAGCTTCCTTAAAACAACTGTTTTGAATTCTCTGTTTCTGTGTGGTTAGTTACTGGAAAATTACTGTGTTCCTCTGGTGGCATCACGTTTTCCTGATTTTTCATGTTCCTTCAAAACTTGCATTGCTGTCTTGGCATTTATAAAAGTAGTCACCTCCTTCAGTCTTTACTGACTGGTCTCAGAAATCTTCCGTGTTAGGGATTCTGAGACTTTCTCAGACCATTTCAATGGATACCTGCTCCACACTTTTTATTCCCACTTGGAGGGGAACTCTTAAGATTATTTGCCTTCTCTAAATGTATAGCCAGGCTGGACCCTGATAGCCTCTTATTTGATTTCCTTAGGGTGATACTGAATGCTCAAGTTGGTGCTTTCTACCAGTTCTGTAGATTTGGGCCAGTTCTCTGCACATGCTCGCAAGTTGTTGGCAAAAGCTGTCTCTCACCACCCTTGCCCTCAGGCAGATGTATATAGAGCTGGCTATAGGGCGGGAGGGGCATGAAGCTAAGGTACTCAGAGCATTGGAAGCCAGCTCCAGCAACAGTCAGGGTCCCTGAAGGAAAGGACGGTGTTGGCGATATGAAATGAGGAGACGGACTCGGATGATGTTTCAGGAGTCTCGCAAAAACTCAGGGCTCGGGGTCCTTTATTTATAACATTGTAACAAAGGATGACCAAAGACATAACCAAGATGATTATTCACTGGTCAAAGGAACCTTTGTAGATGCACCTGGTGTTTTTTCCCCAGAGGCTTGATAGACGAAGTCTGTTCTGCTTATCTGTATTGTGCCCTTTTCTATGGTCACTCCTAGTCTTGTACAAAATCATGGGCCCTGCACAAGGTCACTTAGCCCCAAGGCTAAACGCCGCTTGTCCTGGGGGAGGCACAGCATAGCGCCAGACTCTATTTCTGGCAGTCATCCCGGACTCTACTCGGACCTGTTTATCTATAGAAAGAGTAAATTAACTATACCTGGAAAAAGTGAATTATTTATAATTAGACTATGTTTTTTCTAGTAACTAGGTTTGTATTATATATATTTATGTTGATTAATAATACAGGATCTACAAATAGCAAATCCAACCTATGCTTAACAAATCTAGTCTATTCTTACCACTCATATTAATATGCGTTATTCGAGCTGCAAGCCACTTTTAACTGGAAGGGACTGATTAATGCTTTACCCATTGCGATTCTCCTCGCCTTGCAGGAGGGTGGTGCCCCATGCTGTGCAGAGGGGGTTCACCTTCTTGTACCACGCAGATGGCTCACATCACCCATAAGCCAAATGGGAGAGGTCAGCAGGTGAGGCATTGCTAGTAGCTCCTAGGCAAGCTTCTTGATGGAGTCTGTAAGTAGGATACATGTCCTTTTGATATGTTCCATGCTGAGCCCTGGCTGCTGTCCTCCCAGCTACTCACTACTCCCCCACTCATACAGTTTGCCACTCATTTTTCTAGGTGGGGTGGGAAAAAAATGGGCCTCCTTGGCAGTGTATTGCACAGCTGGGAAACCCAGAGGCTCATGCACACACCCTCATTTTCCCCTGTGGTAGAAAACATGGGCAGAGGAGGTTTCTCTTGCATTGAGCTCTGTTGCCTTGGGGGAGGGATAAAACAGGTAAAGTGAGAGTGTTGCTCTTACATTCTTCAGTGTGCCCGATCTTGGATTTCGTTTAGCTCCAGTGATGTTCTGGAACTTCTCCACTGGACTCCCACACTTCCACAAAGGCCTTGCCTGTGAGTGGTGGTCAAAATCCCTGTTCTTTGGTGGGGAGATGGTAGAAAACTACTACACTGCCATTGTAATGTTACTCTGGGAAGAGATTTTCTTCATATGGTTTTAAATGTGATATGGGAGCCATGTAGGGTAGTAGGTAAGGGCTTCTGGAAGAAGGCTACCTGGTATTTATCCCTAACTGCCCTTTGTAGCTGGATGACCTTATCTATACCTACTGGGACTTCGTTTCCATGTCTGCTAAATGAAGATGCTACTAGCACACCAAAGGGTTTTTGAGAACCTCAAATGAGCTAATAAATGCAAAGCACTTAGAACAATGTTTCTTGCACAGGAAATAATAAATGTCGGCTAATAGATTTACATGGCGGATGACTAAAAGATTAGGGACAAATTGAATATATCTAAGCTGCTACTCCAATTTAGTCCCTATTCTTACTTCAAATTCATATATGTTTTATTCAGGCTTGCAACTCTTTAAACAAAATCTTAGGTCCAGATATTCTTATAAATTCCCTCACTTTAGGTCAGGTCAGGTTTTTTTCCTTCAAACGAGTTATTGGTAGAACCTTTGGTTTCCAGAGTATTTGGGAATGTGGAATTGCAGACAAAAACTGGAGGCATGTGTTTTGTATTTGTCATGGGTTTGCCATTATCCTGTGTGTGTTCAAACACAAGAACATAATATGTATAGACCACAATACCAAAAGGATAGTGCAATCTTTATCCCCTTAAATAGCCCCATGGATAGTATCATGGTTATGGCAGAGATACTTAGTGATCAGTGAATATCCATGTTTCCTTGCATTTCGCAGACTCCTTTGCACTTGGTTTGGGCCAATGGACTGTAAGCAGAAAGATGAAAATCACTTTCTGACAAGGCAGTTAAGAAATGTGTGCTTCTCCATCACTCTCTTCTCTTTAGTTGTAATATTAGAGATATACCAGCAGAAAAATCAAGTCTAGATTTTTTTCCTCATTGAGAATCATAGAAAGGTACAAGTTGGATGGACCAGGGGAAACACTGATAACCCCCCCTCACCTCCAGCTCCTGCTTACTACTTCTGGATTCCATTATTAGGTTCCTTGCCCACATACTTGGAGAAATGTCAACTGACTAGCTCTCTTTCTCTGTTTCTATTTCAAGGACAAAATATACAGCACTTACTCCTCCTGTAATGTCCTTGTAAGCTACATATTGATAGGAGGTGAAAGTACATATATTCTCACATAAAGATATAAACAAATTCCACAAGCTTAAGAAAGAACATGGCTTTCTTCATGGACAAAGCAGTGAAAGGCAATGGGTGAACCTTCAAAACATTAAACTCTGTGAAATAACAAGAGGCAACTATTATGTGATTCTACTTAGATGAAGTACCTGGAATAGTCAAATTCATACAGATAGAGAGTAGGATTGTGGTCACCAGGGTTTTGGGGGGTGAAGAGGGGGAATTATTGTTTAATAGGTATAGAGTTTCACTTCGAGATGGTGAAAAAATTCTGGAATTAGATGGTGGTAATGGCCTCACAAGAGTGTGAATGTACTTAATGCCACTGAGCTGTACAGTTAAAAATGGTTAAAATGGTTAATTTCATGTTATGTATATTTCGCCCACACACAAAAACAATGAAGAGCAGAACTAGTAAAATTTAAAATATGGTGAATACCCTGGAGTTGGAACAAGTCACTTCTAAGGCACCAAGGTCTATTCTATGAGGCCACAGGTCAGTGCTGTATCACATCTTCTGTGGCATCTGGTACTGATTATAGAAGGACCCGGTGTACCCTGAAAAGGAGGGATCAATGGAGAGGCTTCTGAGCACTCATCTCACCATTAAACATCAATTTCAAAGAGGAAAAAATTTCAACATAGGTATATAATTTTCCTCTATTTTGTATCTAAATAAATTAGGTGGCTAAATGAGATGAGAAATATTTCATTGATAAAGTATTAATCATTAGGTAATAGATACCATAAAAACTGTTAACATTCATTAATGTTTTCCTAATCCCATTTTTGGCAAGATTTTTTTTTTTTAAACTAATGGTCTCTTTTAGCATCTGGTAATATATTCCCATGCTACATAAAAAGCATAGGGAGCCTTAATACAGTAAGTACAATTTTCCCTGTTTAGTGTTACAGGTACTCTAGTTGTTGGTGCTTGTGATCTCAGAGGTATCTTCTGCACTTCTGTCTGTAATATGATTCATGAGATTCAGTGGATCGCAGTTTCCAGTGTCGAAGAGTTACCAATCAGAAGCCTAGGAAGGAAAACTCAGTATTATCCTCTCCTGAAAAATTTATTTGGCCCCCAAAAGTGGAAGGCTGTCAGAGCAAAACTTAGCTGATCTTTGTAGGTTCTCCAGCATGTCTTGTAGATCATTGTCTCCCCTCCTTGGTCCTGGTACTTCCCTTACCTGGAATGTTTTCCCATCTTTTGCTTTCCTGTTTATATTCTAAAACCACACCTCAAGGCTTGGAGGCTCAGCAGCATTAAGACCCCTTCCTGATTAGCCCAGTCTTCCTGCAATGTTCTCACATTGCATCTATTTTCTGAATCACTCACTCACTCATTCATTCATTCATTCTGATCATTAAGGAAAGCTTAAACTTTTCCATAAGTGGCAACTATTCTAAACGATGCTCTCTGAGAAAACTGACACTACTAATTTTATTTCAGTCTGGGTGAAACCAGTGGAAGAAAATCATTTGATCATGGACCTGAAACTTAGCAGAAGCTGAGGCAAGACCTTGATTTAGAATAGAATCCATTAAGTCAATGTTTTTAAACATTTTTTAAGGCTTTATTTATTTATTTGACAGAGAGACAGCAAGAGAAGGAACACAAGCAGGGGGAGTGGGAGAGGGAGAAGCAGGCTTCCCGCTAGGCAGTACCCTGGGATCATGACCTGAGCTGAAGGCAGATGCTTAATGACTGAGCCACCCAGATGCCCCTAAGTCAATGTTTTTAAAACCATTTAATTCCATGACTTCCCTGTAAGTCCCATAATGGCCTGTTCTGCTGCTGTGTTCTCTGGCTCTTTTGCAGTGTCTGCTGTTCCTAACCTGCCCCATAGAATTCTAGCAACCGAGCCTCCCCCAGAAGTGTCACACAACAGATTGAAAAATGCTTAACTCTGATCCATTACATCCATCATTTCGGTTTTTGCACAGTTTTGGCACTGTGGTTACAAATAAAGATAACATATCAAGTCTGTTATAAAAGGAGGATGGAAAGGAAACATACCATCATCTAGAAATGTTACAAACTAAAAATTGAAGAGTACTCTCCATGCCTATTTATCTTCAATCACTGTGCACCAAGGTGCTTTGGCAAGAGCGAGATTTTGGGACAAACAGTAACTGATATGAAGAACACGTGTTGATTTGCTGCATCTATGAGATATAACTAATAACAGATGGATGTTATTTATAAACACTTACATGTTTATCCTAGTTCTTTTGAACTCTTTCTATTCTGGGTCTATCTGCTGTTGCCATTTGGATAATTAATTACATAACCGAACTCAGTTTTAAATTTTGAAATGTACATTCCCTATATGATATGCATGCTGAATTCTGTTGTTTATGCTCTCCAATGTTTTATATGTCACTGATTGCCCGACACACATACATATATACATGCATGATGCATGATGTGTTGATTAGTTTTTAGAACTTCATGTCAATGTTTAGTTCCTTTTAGTCTTTTCTTTTCTTTTTTTTTTAACTTTCCCCCACTCACTGGCCATATCTGTATCAGCCTAAAACAGAACCAGTAAAAAATATGGGTTGAATTACCATACACTATTTTTAAATGTCTTTTTGCTTAAAAATTATTATTAAGGGCACCTGGGTGGCTCAGTCGTTAAGCATCTGCCTTCCTCGCAGGTCATGATCCAGGGTCCTGGGGCTCCCTGCTCAGTGGGAAGCCTGCTTCTCCCTCTCCCACTCCCCCTGCTTGTGTTCCCTCTGTCACTGTGTCTCTCTCTGTCAAATAAATAAATAAAATCTTTAAAAAATCATTATTAAATAAGTTTTGATAACATGGCTTATAATAAGAAAGCTGTTGAATCAGTTAGGCTCAGCTAAATCCAAGATAGCCTTCTACTTCTAGCTTCTCTCTCCAAATAGGAATAGAACATTTTTATAACCAGAAAGCAAATTGATCATTAGAACAGAATACCTGAACTGCTCAAAAAATCAAGGGAGAGAGGAAGGAAGGGACAGAGAGAGGAATGGTGAGGGAGACAGAGACAGAGATAGGTGGAGAGAGACAGAGAGAGAAAAGAGAGACAGAGAGAGAGGAGAGGGAGAAAGAGAAAGAGGGAGAGGAAAAAGAGGTTTTGTTTTTACAACTACATGTGAATAGTGTTACAATCAGTCTAGTGGAGCAGAAACTCTCCTGATCAGCTCTAAAGTGAAGTCTCTATCTGGTTAGGACAAAGTGAGTTAAGTTGGAAGAAGAGTATTCAAATGTTGTAGAAGGTCAGGAAGGGTTTAACCAGTTCTGACTGGCACTTTTTTTTTTAGTTGAAAGCACTCAGATTCCAAATTTCTTCCTTTATGAAATTATCAAAGAATATCAAAGGAATTACTTCTTAGTTCATCTTTCTATCCAAATGTCTGTAAAAGAACTTAAGTGAAAACATTACCAATGGAAATGAGGTTTTATTCAGCAAAAGTTCAGAGCACTAAATCATCAGGCTTGGCGAATGAGTAAATAAATAGGCATATAGATGAAAACAAAGTATAATATATTAATTATATCTTTAAGAATAGAGGCGCCTCGGTGGCTCAGTTGGTTAGGTGTCCAACTCTTGGTTTTGGCTGTGGTCATGACCTCATGGGTCCTGAGGTCGGCTCCACGCTCAGTGGGGAGTCTGCTTCAAGACTCTCTCCCTATGCCCCTCCCCCAACTCACAGGCATGCTCCCTCTCCCTTCCTCTCTCTCTAAAATAAATAAATCTTTTTAAAAAAGAGTGATTCCAGTCATACTCTTAAAAAATTATGTATTTGTAAAATTCATTGCTGAAGAAATTTGGTCTCAACAGTCATGTCCTTTTTTTTTAAATAAAAATTTAAGCAGCTTTATAACTGGTCAGAATTAGAGTACACAAAGAAATGAATGGATGTTAAAAAACTGGCCAATAGCCTCACCTGTACTTCTGAGACAGGCAGTGCAGAGTGCCCTGAAATTATTTCTATTGAGCCCAAACCCTTGCTTTGTAATGTGGAGATAGGCTAAAGCTCAACACAGGTTCAGATACTCTCTGTTCATAGTCCACTTGCCCTTCTACTTACATTATGACCACGTTTCTTTATAATTCTAAGATTCAGGGACTCTCTCATGCTATAATTACTTTTTATTTTTTAATACTTTTGTAAAATTAATGGTTGTTCTATTAAGTTTGTTCCTTATAACATATGGATATTTAATGTATCTGCTCCTAAATATTTTTGCTACAATATTTATATACATTTGTGTTATGAAGATGCTCTTATTGTATGTGATTGGCCTTGGCTTGTACTCTACAGCCAGGAAACAGGGCCACTCTGTGAGGTCTTTCCTTAGGAGGCTTCTAGAGAGACAATACATACGAGGGTAAGAGCACAGCTTTGAGAATGAGCAAGACTGATAGAAGTAATGGAAGGGAGGGGTGAAGAGTCTGGGTTCTAGAGTCAGACTGTCTGGGTTCAACCAAATTCAACCTCCACCAATATGTGTGATCTTGCATGTTTCATTCAATCTATTTGTGCTTCAGTTTCCTCAAATAAAATTGGGAAATTAATTATAGTATCTACCTTACAGAATTGCTGTGAGAAAGAAATAACACACATAGGTATTTAGAGCAGTGTCTTGATCCACTTAAAATAGTAATCAACTTCTGTGTTTTATTGTAATTATGATTATTAAAAAGTTCACATTCCAGCTTTATTACATACCAGTATGATCCTGTGCAATATCTTTTTTTTTAAAGATTTATTTATTTATTTATTTATTTGACAGAGAGAGAGAGAGAGAGCGAGCAAGAGAGGGAACACAAGCAGGGGGAGTGGGAGAGGGAGAAGCAGGCTTTCCTCTGAGCAGGGAGCCCGATGCGGGGCTCGATCCCAGGACCCTGAGATCATGACCTGAGCCGAAGGCAGATGCTTAACGACTGAGCCACCCAGGTGCCCTTCCTGTGCAATATCTTAACCCTTCCATTTGTCCATCTCTAAAAGGAGGATTACAAGACCTGTCTCATAGGGTTGTGATGGGCGTTAATGACATATTGTGAAAAGTATTAAACAAGATGCTCAGTAAGAGTGTATACTCCCTTTCTGTAACTTCTTCAGTGGCTCTTACCAGCGAACATGTGGCTTAACATATTTCTTGGAGTCCTGACCAGTGAGGTTTGAGAGTAAGATTGAATTTGAGTTTTATAAGGGGAAGTATTCTGATGTATCAACATCGAGAAACTGGAAGGCAGTTTTACTAGAGTTGAGGAGACTTGGAGAAACACCCCTGCCCCTGAGCCAACCCATCCCTATCTGGCATGGAAGTCAGAATGCTGGTGAGAAAGATGGCTGGTGAGTGGACTGCTGAGAAGGTTAATTTCTTCCTCTTGTGTATGAAGTTTCACAAGGGAAGTCAACATGTTCTGGGACAGTTGTTTAATTGTCAGCTGTGTTTCTTGGCCTTGAGACCCTTTTAGAGGTCTGTGAAGTCAAAACTATTTTTATAGTAATCTTAAGAGCTGATTTGTTTTTTTCCACTCATTTGTCAGTGAAATTCACAGTGGAATTTTCCTCATGATGTGTAATGATATCATCAGTCTGACAGCTAATAAGATGTATGGTGATATATTTTGCATTTTAAAATGTTCTCATTTTTAATTCCTACTGTGGTAAATACCTGCAGGTATAGCTCATTTAAAGAAAAATCTTGTTGGGATCCTCAGTAATTTGTAAAGGTTTTTAAGGGTTTAAAGATTCCATCCATTTATTTGAGAGAGAGAACAAATGGGGGAGGGCCAGAGGGAGAGGGACAAGCAGACTCTCTAGTGAGCAGGAAGCCGGATGCAGGGTTTGATCCCAAGACCCACCCTGGTTATTATGACCTGAGCTGAACTCAGAGGCTTAACTGACTGAGCCACTCAGGTGCTCCAATAATTTTTAAGGGTTTAAAGGGGTCCTACAACCAAAATGTTTGAGGATCACCAGTCCAGGAGAAAGGGTCCAATTTATTTCTGGAAGGGATCATTCTCTAGCTTCTGACTGAAGCTCTTTTATGCTACAAACTGCCAAGAATCCTTACCTGATTCCCTGTATATTTGTTCCCCCTTTTCCAGACTCTTGTGAAGACCATCCTAGCTCCTTGATACATTTTCCTCTTACAAATTACAGTGCAATTGATTAGATGCAGTTTCCTTTGGGCACAATCATCTTCAGGCCTTAATCTACCTACCCTAATCAGTTTGATTGGATTGCAGCCACATTCTGGTATTTCTGATTGGATTTTAGATACAACCTATTTCTTCGAATCATCACATTTATAGTCCACCTCTCAGGGTGGGCCATTTGGTTCCTATTTCCCAATCTTAGTCTCAGAGAGCATCCCAGGCTTTCAAATTCTAGGCCTTTTTAATGGAACCTCCATCACTGCATTTATTGTACCAAATACATAAATAGTAAGGTCTTAAGAGGAAAACCGAATATGGAATTTGTTAAAAGTGTTTCAAGTTAAATTTGGTGTTTGTTCTTCACTATTCTGAACTGATATAATCATAAAAGTCTGGTAGAATTACTCAGACCCATGAAATGACATCTGGAAAACAAAACTGTGTTACTATTCATTTGAAGTGCTTATGGAAAGCTGTTAAAGTGAATAATTTGAGGAGCTTGGAAATATATTAATACTATATGAAGCAATCATGCAAATTAATAGGAACCCATTGGTCCTGGATCAAATTGGATAAGGCCCAAAAGAAATTTGATTTTGACTAAGCGAGAATTTTAATAAATTAAAAAAATACATTATCTATATTTATTGGCCATAGAAGCTTAGTTTGTTACCAGTTCTTTGCTTCTCACTGTAAATTAGAAAAACTAGTAAAATATAAAAGGCTATTGAATTCTGAATTTTTATTTTCTATACTACAAAGTTTAGCAATTATACATGATTATATTTTATATTCATATTAACTTTTATTTTTAGTCTTTTTTGAGTATAGTGAACTAAGGTTCAAGGGCTTTCCAATTTCGGCTCAGGTAATAGCTGTACAAAAATCAATTTTTTAATTTATAAAGTGGAAATAACAGTTCCTTTTCCCTCACCAGATTGTTGTGGAGATCAAATTATTCATAAATAATAAAATGTTCTAAAATTTAAAAAACTCGTTGCAGTCTCCCTGAGATCCTGGCTCAGACCCTCGGGGATTGGGTTTTACCTCTTATTGGGTTATTGGCTGTGTGTTTTTAGTTATGCTATTTAACCTCTCTAAGCCTCAGTTACTTCATTGGTGAGATGGAAATAAAGACACCCCTGGAAACACTTAAATTCCTTCTTGAATTTTCCCCCAATAGTTTTAGGGATGTTTGCAGAGTTGCTAAGGGTAGCCCATGCAGTTTTGCTCTTACCTATCTAAGGATTGCCCATTTCCCCCCTGTATTCCTCTGCTTTGATGTGATAATATCTCCTGTAGCTGGAGAAGCTGCTGCTATGTTATTATCTCACAATTTACCTCAGTAGTTTGTGGATTAAAAAATAAACCTTCGTTATCTGACAGAACCTCTGGGTCAGGAATTCAGAGGTGACTCAGCTGGGTGCTTCTGGCTCAGGGTCTTTTACGCTGTTAGTGGGGGCTATGGGAATTGGAAGACGAGACTGGGGCTGGAAGGTCTCCTTCCATGATGTTCACTTACAGAGCTGTTGACAAGAAGTATCAGCTCAGTGGGGTACTGAAGCTGCTTCGGATCTGCTTTTAAGAGCGAATTGTTAAATTTTAGGAATTTTGCAAGCCAATGATTAAATACAACCATTATTAGAAACTATATAAACTACATTAAATTTAAGGTAATAAATACTCAAAGCTCATGACCTCCTAATGGTTTTACCACATTTTTCCTTTATTTGATGCTCTTGTGGTTATTTATGTCTTTTGTATCTGATGGCAGATGTATTATGTAGTTGTGTCCTATTGCACACCTTAATCTCATCCTATCTCTGCATTCAGTGACATTATTTTGGGAGCTTGGAATCAGTCAGGTGGGAATATTTATACTTGGATATTAGCAAACACTACAAATCAGAACTTGATTTATGGTTTTATTGATTATTTAGACTTTAGAAAGTGTAAATTGTGTTCTACATATCCTTTATAATGATAAAATTACACACATGTGCATGCGCACACACACACGATTGTTTTGGAATGCCAGATGTTTATGAGCACGTGAGCACACTACTGACTTTCTCATCTACAAGTCCTCCTGGTAAGGCTACTTGAACATCCTCATAATATGGACACTGACTTCCTCTAAGGCAGTGATCCAAGAGAAAGCATAAGAGTAGATGCTTCAGGGCGCCTGGGTGGCTCAGTGGGTTAAAGCCCCTGCCTTCGGCTCAGGTCATGATCTCAGGGTCCTGGGATCTAGGCCCGCATCGGGCTCTCTGCTCAGCAGGGAGCCTGCTTCCTCCTCTCTCTCTCTCTGCCTGCCTCTCAGCCTACTTGTGATCTGATCTCTCTGTGACAAATAAATAAATAAAATCTTAAAAAAAAAAAAAGAGTAGATGCTTCAAGGTCTTTGTGATCCAGCCTTAGAAGGCACACGCTGTCATTTCTGCAGTATCTTAGTGGCTACATAGGTAAACTCTATTCAGTATGGGGGTAGATGACACAGCATTGTAAATTCCAGGAGTCAGGGAACATTGGGGACCATTTTGGAGGGGATTACTACAGTCTACCTCCTGGCCCTCAATGACTCATGACTCTCTCACATGCAAAATGTACTCATGCTGCACCCCCTGAAGTCTCATTCTATTACAACCTCAGCATAAGTCCAGAATCCTATCACCTAAATCAGGCTCTGACACAGATGCAGCTTCTTAGGCACAATTTCTGAAGTATAGCTCCTTGAGTACAGTTGCTCTTGACCTGAACACCTGTGAACCTAAACGTGCAAGCTATTTCCCTATAATGCCCCCGAGAGACAGTGATGGGATAGGTGCAAGATAACTGCACTAACCATTTCTGTTTACAAATATGGAAAACAGGAAGTGCCCAAGTGTCAGTGGTCTCAAATTGAACAGGTATATTCTGGAAGTTGCTGAATTAGGATGCAGTCCTAATTTTCTGTGGTTCTTGGATCTGCTCTCTGGTTCTTGCTTCTGCTCTCTGAGTCACTCATCCTTTTCCAAGAAAGGTAAGCCAGGTTTGTAGCTGGGTAGCTTTCAAGTCTGCTTGCTGAAAGTTCAATTTTGGGGGTCTGAAGTCCTTTTTTTCATTTTGTGCTGTTTGTGTTCTTTTCAGTCCAATCTAGTGGTGTTTCTGCCAATATAGTGTCTTAAAAACTTTGATATTCCCTTCTTAGTCAAAAACCATGTCTGCAGATCTTTTTGAGCTAAGTCCTCTAACTTGGGCTTCTGCTGAGATTGATGAAGAAATTCATCCTTAAGCTTCTTAGAAGCCCTATTGTTTGAACAGTTCTCTGAGGCACCATGTTAGATCTGGATGAGGTTTTAACAAAGGTGTTTATAGCCACACCCTTGACTTATCACAAGACCATATTTTTCTAGTAATGTCTTGGACTTCATCTTTGCCTGAAAGCTATTCTGAATTTTAGCACTGTTAGTCATCTTGAGAGGCTGAGAATCTTTAAAACCAGAAAGCCCTTGGTTCTTTTTTGTTTAAAAGTCATTCTTTTAAGTTTACATCTCTCTGCTTGCATTTTGCTATAAGAAGGAAGATGTACCCAAGTGGCACCTTCAACACTCTGCTTTGAAATATCCTTCGTTAGGTCATCCCCGTCGTGTGGCATGCTCTCTCTCCACATAGCTGCATAAAATCATGTCACTAAACTTTCTAACATTATATAACAAGCATCCCTTTTTTCTCCAGTTTCCAATACGTTTTCCTGTATATCTCCTTTAATCCCCCACTCATCCCTTCCTCAAAGTCAGTTTGACTTCACCAGAAGGCTGTTCACTACACTTGAGGCTGTCACTAATACTCTCCATAGAGTCTTTGCAGCTTCTGTCCACTGCCTTTTCCAAAGCCATGTCCATACTTTTAGTTGCTTGTTACTCTGGTACCTCATTTTCAAGTATGAAAGTACCAAAATCGATATCAGTTGTCAATTGTTGTGTAACGAGTTGTTCCAAAACTTAGTAGGTTAAATTAATAAACATTTATTATTTCACTGTTTTTGTTAGCCAGGAATTCAGAGTAGCTAAGCTGGATGTTTCTGGCTTGAGATCACTAATGAGGCTGAAGTTAAATTTTTGGCTTGGGATGAAGTCAGCTGAAGCCTCGACTGGGGCAGGAAGATCTGCTTCCCAGATGGCTCACTTAAAAGGTTGCTGGCAGGAAGCCTCAATTTGTCACTGGTTTTTTGGCAGGATCTCTCTGTTCTTCACTATGTATCCTATCTATAGGGCTGTTTGAGTGTTTGTGACAGCTGACTTTTCACAGAACAAGTGATCCAAGAGAGGAGAAAAATGTATAGCTGCAATGTCTTTTATGACCTATCCTGAGAACACTGACATTACTGTAATATTCTACTGGTTTCACAGGTCAATCCTATTCAATATGGGAGGGGATTATACAAGGACATAAATACCAGGAAGGAGAGATCATTGGGGGCTATCTTGGAGGCTGGCTACTACAGATACCAAATTCAGCATCTAGGCATAGGTATTCTTTGCTACTGGGGCTTCTCACAAAGACCAGAGCAATGTGTAGATGTTGCACTTGGTGCCTGAGATAAAGCTGAGAATTCTTGAAGTTGAGATTGCTGATATTTTGATGAATGCAATGTAAATAAAGCATTAGCTCACTGACTAAAGCCAGATAAGTGCAGCAAAAATAATATTTTCTTTGTCATTCCTATTTTATAGAAGATTGGCACAAATATGGGGGACAACCTTGCCCTCTTTACACCAATTTAAATTGTAGTAAAAAAAGAGCCTTTGGTTTTCATTGGTCCTCTGTCATAGTCCTTTGACTGAGCCCCTGAGAAATTAAGCTTGTGAGCTATCACACTGTGCTTCCCTCCAGTCCAATGACTGGCCTCTTATCTTGGAATCAAAATTCTGCCCCTTCTACCTTGTCTCCATTTTCCCCAAATATTAATTGTTGTCACTCCTCATCTATAGCTTGAGTTTCCTCAAACCTTCATGCAAGTAATCCCTGGTGGCACCTCTCTAACACCAGGCTTGCTGGTGCATGTCTGAATCATATTTGTACTTGAGCTGGGACCTTCCCTGCTACCAATAAGAGAAACAAATAAAGACATGAGGGTCCAACTCTATGGTCAACTAATATTTGACAAAGCAGGGAAGAATGTCCAATGGAAGAAAGACAGTCTCTTCAACAAATGGTGTTGGGAAAACTGGACAGCCACATGCACAAGAATGAAACTGGACCATTTCCTTACACCACACACAAAAATAGACTCAAAATGGATGAAAGACCTCAATGTGAGACAGGAATCCATCAAAATCCTTGAGGAGAACACAGGCAGCAACCTCTTCTAGGAACATCACCAAAGGCAAGGGAAGCAAGGGCAAAAATGAACTATTGGGACTTCATCAAGATCAAAAGCTTTTGCACAGCAAAGGAAACAGTCAACAAAACTAAAAGACAACTGACAGAATGGGAGAAGATACTTGAAAATGACATATCAGATAAAGGGGTTGTATCCAAAATCTATAAAGAACTTATCAAACTCAACACCCATAGAACAAATAACCTAGTCAAGAAATGGGCAGAAGACATGAACAGACATTTCTCCAAAGAAGACATCCAAATGGCCAACAGACACATGAGAAAGNAATTAACAAGTCAGGAAATGACAGATATTGGCAAGGATGCGGAGAAAGGGGAACCCTCCTACACTGTTGGTGGGAACGCAAGCTGGTGCAGCCACTGTGGAAAACAGTATGGAGGTTCCTCAAAAAGTTAAAAATAGAGCTACCCTCCAACCCAGCAATTGCACTACTGGGTATTTACCCTAAAGATACAAAGATAGTGATCAGAAGGGGCACATGCCCCTGGATGTTATAGCAGCAATGTCCACAATAGCCAAACTATGGAAAGAACCTAGATGTCCATCAACAGATGAATGGGTAAAGAAGATGTGGTATACACATACAATGGAATACTATGCAGATGGCAAAAGAAACGAAATCTTGCTGTTTGCAATGACATGGATGGAACTAGAGGGTATTATGCTAAGTGAAGTAAGTCAATCAAAGAAAGACAATTATCATATGATCTCTCTGATAGGAGGAATTTGAGGGACAGGGTGGGGGGTTATGGGGGGTAAGGAGGGAAAAAATGAAACAAGACAGGATTGGGAAGGAGACAAATCATAAGAGACTCTTAATCTCACGAAACAAACTGAGGGTTACTAGGGGGCGGGAGGGTAGGGATAAGGTGGCTGGGTTATGGACATTGGGGAGGGTTTGTGCTATGGTGAGTGCTGTGAAAGGTGTAAGCCTGATGATTCACAGGCCTGTACCCCTGGGGCAAATAATAACAACAACAACAACAACAACAACAACAACAACAACAATAATAATAAAGTTTAAAACAAAAAAATAAATAAAAACATGAGGGTCAAAGTGAAAGCTAAGATTGAGATATGAGGGCGCCTGGGTGGCTCAGTGGGTTAAAGCCGCTGCCTTCGGCTCAGGTCATGATCCCAGGGTCCTGGGATCGAGGCCCACATCGGGCTCTCTGCTTAGCAGGGAGCCTGCTTCCTCCTCTCTCCTCTCTCTCTGCCTACTTGTAATCTCTCTCTCTGTGTCAAATGAATAAATAAAATCTTTTTTAAAAAAAAGATTGAGATATGATACTACTAACTGACTGAACAAGCCATGTTTGTTCTCAGCCTAGGAGGCTGGTTCCTTCTTTTCTCAATGGCTCACCTCTATGGAATCATCATCAACTACAAAATATAAATGATACAGTTATAAGGTATCATTTTCTGATCATATCCGTTTGATGCAACAGATATTGCCTTGAAATAGACTCTTCTGTTTGATTTCTGGATGAAAATTAGAACTGGAATCAAGGAAGTGTAGAATTGTTTGAAGAATTTGATACTTGACATTTAAAAAAACTTTTTCTCAAAGCACACTTGTTCAATCAAAGTGAGGCATGCTGCTCGATGCATTACTTACAAGATAGTTCAGGTGCAGCTTTTTGAAATTGACTTGTCATGGTTCTGTCTCCGCCACTGAATACTCTGTGATTCTATTTTCTGAACACTCTGTGGAGCCCCCACACAGGCGCACCCACAGGATAGGTCCCCTGGGGGGGCCACACTGTAGGAAAAGATGGACAACAGCATTCTTAAAAGTGGAGATGAAGTAGGAACCACATAGACTATGGATTTTATAAAGGTAAGTGTTACCATTATTTTTTTCTAAATAATAAATTATTTCATACAAGCAACCTAAAATAGTTTAAAATGGGTAATATGAGAGGCTTGTTAGGAATAAATTTGTTAGGAATAAAATTGACACGGACAGGGACTGTGATTTACAACTTGACTTATTTTAGGTTAATTTGAATCACATAAACCAAAGGTTTATTAACTCTTCAGACAGTCCCTTTGGAGGTATTATGTGAGGTGGACTGGGGCAGGTTCAGGGGAAGGAGCCATGGGCCTTGGAGAAGTAGGGGGAGAAGGGTGTGGGAGAATTTCTGGAAAAGTCGGGGAGAAACTGCAGGCCTGAAATACAAGAGGTCCTGGGGTTCTACTCTGAAGATATAGAAGGAAAGAAAAGCTGGCTTGAAGCTGGTGTAGAGAAGCTCAACCCCTGTCATGTAGAAATGGTAGGGAGTGGGTAATTGCACCACTTCATGCGTGGGTCCATGTCCATTCAATTGTTCATTCATTCTTAACAAATTTTTTGGACAGCTACTCTGCAGAGACTATGCAAACTCTGCAGAACCAATCCCACTACGGTAGGCTCTGGGTTTTAGCTCCACCTTCACTGACATCTGTCAAGTGTAGTTCAGGCATCGCCCATTCATACAATCAATGCCTTAAGTACCAAACACAACACCCCATAGCCATCCTCTTATAGCCAAGTATATCTGCCTTTAAACTTCAAGACACAGTGGAGAGAGAGAAAGAACTTCAGATCCATTCCTTTAAAAGCCAGGCTTCAGGAAGTCCAGTGTATTTCATATTTCAAAGGCAAAAAGGATGTGTGAAGTCAAAAAGAGGCTAGAACTCTGAAAACATTACCTGGGGGGTTACGTTCAACCAGATGTAGCAGAAGAAGCAATGCTGATCTTTGCTCTTGAGAGGTCAGAGCTGATTTTCAGCCTGTGCCTCTGAAATGATTTTCACTGCTGACACAGTTGCAAGTTCTCTGTCAAAGGCAGATGGCTCTCTGGCATATATTTCATCTTCTACATCTCTGGCTCAGTAGCAGTAGCAATCCTGTGGGTGTGCCTCCTACTCCTATTTTTCTCACCCTGGAGGTGTGCAGTAACAGGTGCTCCACAAACACAGGCTGCTTGCCTTCCTTGGCTTGGTGTTTGCACTATATGACTTTATCAAAGAGCATATAAGAAAGAAATAGGGAGGCAGAACCAAAGTTATAATTTTGCATAGCCATTAAGCTAAAGCCGTCATTAATCTTGCTGATGCATTTTCCAAAAGTAAAAGGAAATAAGAGTCCAAGTCAAGCCATGCAGGTCCTGAGTTTCTTTAGGAAGTGAGCCACAGCCCTAGGATAGAGGAAGCTGGCAGGCAGAAGCAGCCCTGACGTCCCGCACCTGTGCTGTGTGGAAATGTGCATTGCAGTCCTTGGAAGTGATCATCGTTACAAAATGACAGCATAGAAATAAAACAAAAATTAAATACGTAGCAGCTAATATATGTTGGGTTTGTGTGTTCGTATTACTACATGGTTGAAGTGTATGAAGTTTCCCTACCTTGAGTGTGAGTTTTGCTACAAAGCCAATTTTCCGTTACGGACACCTTAATTATATCTGACAAGCCTTAAAGGGCTGTCCAGGTTGGGAAAAGGACAGCTTGTAACTACTCCGCACTTCTGATTATCTACCCAGCCACACTTTATAACCCCACCCTTATTTAATCATACTTTTCAATTTCAGAAAGGTGCTTAATTTGAACACAAGCAGCTAAAACGGTTTTATTATTTTAGACAAAGCTTGCTTTATTTCCTTTTGTTTTTAATTACCCTGTTGAACATTATGCAAGTCAGTGTTATCAAAAAGGATATCAGTCTGTATGTATTTAAGAAAAAGTGATTATCTCTAGGCTCGAAAGAATCAAGCAATTAATTGAGAGTCATTGCTGTGCATTTAATTATATTTCATATTAATGAGTAAAATAAACTGGAGGTTTCTATAAAAATCTCACATTAATTATTTGATAAGGTCAGAGGAAAGCTTGACCCATCTGAGAATTTGAGTTAAATGTCTGCCCAGAGCGATTATACTAAAGCGCAAGGGGAACAAAAATCCCAACATTTTGGCACATAAGATTTGGAGGACTTCAGGGTTGCTTAGTTTTGCTCTTTTTCACAGACAGAAATGTACCTTAGGCAGAGACAATTTGTTTTTGGTAATTTTTCTGCATTGGTTTTCCATGATTAAGTGTTATTCTCCAGCTATTTCAACTAATTATCATTGTCTCCCCAAAGGATGATGAAACAAGGAATCTGAACAGAATTAGGCTAATTTTACTCCATGGCTTATTAGGTATCCACATGCCTGTGCTACTGTGCTAAGTACTGTATCAAGCAAGTTAAATTGCTGTTATCCCTGCCTCGCACACGAGCACTCCCTAAAATGTACCACAACAACCTGCATAAATATAGAAGAGGGTCAGCAGCTGCATGCCCCACCTCCAGGCAGCCCAGGGAGGAAAAATGAAGGTAAGAAGAGAAAGCAGCTCACAAAGAATGAGGAGCTAATAAAGGGTGCTTGGGTGGCTCAGTCGGTTAAGCATCTACCTTCAACTCAGATTATGGTCCCTGGGGTTGAGCCCCGAGTTGGGCTCCCTTGCTCAGCAGGGAGCCTGTTTCTCCCTCTCCCACTTCCCCTGCTTGTGCTCTCTGTTGCTATTACTTGCTCTCGGGTAATTAAATAAAATCTAAAAAAAAAAAAAAAAAGAATGAGGAGACATGGGCATTATTTGCCCCTCTGAATAAGCTCTTTTTTGAGTCATCTCATTTCTTCATGTGGAAGCATGAGTTGGCACACGGGATGTTTGGGAGGGCAGATGGGGGAAATGAACCAGGAGAATTGTCCGGGTGTTTTTTGTTTTTGTTTTTGTTTTTGTCATTTTACTTGAAACAGGACTATCCACACTTTAGCCTGTTGTGTCCACCTCTCTGAGCTCTGATGTTTGTTTTAGGTCGCATGCCTTCCCCATTATCTGCATACACCGTCTTTTCTGTGTATTGAGAAATGATGAAAATCCTGGTTGCAGGAAATAACTAATTTTGCTTTCTTAATTGTGCTTGGCGCCCTGTTGCGTTGTTGCAGGTGGTTAAGCCATCTAAAACAGGCACTCCTCAGAGCAGAGGAGTTTAGAATACGGAGAAATGAATAGAAAGCCTTTATTTTGTTTAATCACTTTTCGAAGAGTCTCCATCAGTACATTTAATTATCTTCCCAGCCAAAAATAGAGTAATTATGGAGATCAACTTCCTGAAGAGAAAGAGCTCAACAAAGACCTAGGGAAAAATGGAAAAAGTGACCCATGGCTCTTCCGGTAGATGAGTGTGTCCTTCCCTCAGAGATTGGGTTTAATTGGCTTGGGGTGGGCTCCACATCATTAGGTTTTGAAAGCTCCTGTGGTGACTTTAATGTGCAGCCAGGTTGAGAACTCCTCTCAGTAGACTAAGTAGGTCAGACTTTCAGGTCCTAATGGAGAATTAGGACCAGTGAATACCTTTTCTGTTAGCACTGATTAGTAGAAGACTGAGAAAGATTTGACAAACTAGTTTGTTTGAAAAAATGATGACAAAATTACCATATAACAAATCCTACTCACGACTATGCCGATTGATATAAATGTCATTTACTTTTATTACACCAAAAATATTGTAGCAACATGAATGGAATTCCAGATTAAAATTAGTTTTGTAATTACATCACCTGGAGAAGTCAAATACTTGTCCTTTACTGCTGGTCTTCACTTTGTTGCTTAAATCAAAAGATGAGCATTTTATTTTTTCCTCTTGGTGCATTTACTGCATTGTATTGTAATTGTTTCTTTATTTTTTATTTTTTGTCATTGTTTCTTTAGTTATCTGTATCTTCTGACAGGCTTTTCAAAGCTCCATGAGTCTAAAGATAAGGTATTCTTCTTCACTGCTGTATTCCCAGTGCCTAGCACAGTCGTGGTATGTAGCAGATAATCTTTGTTAAATGACCTATTTTTCTTACATATTATTCGTATTAGATAAGTTAACTAAAGTGCTCAAATAGGGCCTACCACATCAAAAGTACACAATAAATGTTAGCTATTATCTATAGTAATGGATTATAATATCTGCATAATATTCTGTGAAGTATCATTTCTTGAACATTTCTTTGTTTTTATATATTTGGGTTCTTTACAACTTTTCCAATACTATAAATCAGATTAGATGAATATTTGCACACATGTAGCTTATTTCCTCTTTTTGACTGTTTTCTAGAGTAAGTTTTTCAGAAGAGGAATTATAAGCTCAAGGAATAGATGCTTTTAATAATTTTTGAAAATGATTTTGAAAATACTTATCATGGGAATTTTCAATCATACACAAAGTAAACAGAATAGTATAATGAACCCCCATCTTTCTATTATCCAGCTTCAACAACTATCAACTCTTTGCCAGTGGTATTTCATCTTGGCTCCACTCTCTTGCCCCATTGTATGGCTGCACACCAGTGTGTTCACCCAGTTCCCTATTGCTGGACATTTGAACTATTTCCAGTTTGGCTGTGATGAGTAAAGCTGCTATACTTTTTCATATAAAAAATTTTTTTCTTTTTAAATGATGGGTTTTCAAAAAAAAATAAATGATAGGCTTTCATTTTTCGGGATAAAAACCTACTTGTGGACTTTTTGAGTTGTATGGTTAAGTGTAGGTTTAGGTTTGTAAGAAACTATCAGATCTTGTCCCAAAATGGTTGGACTATTTTATATGCTCACTAGCAACGCATGAGAGTTCCAGTTGCTCCATACCCACATCAGCACTTGGAGATATTAGGCATTCTCTCTATGTTTTTTTAAAGATGCATTTATTTATTTTAGAGAGAAAGCATGTGAGCAGGTGGGGGGAGGGGTAGAGGGAGAGAGAGAATCCTGCAGTAGGCTCCGTGAAGTGGGACTTTATCCCGGAACCCTGAAATCACGACCAGAGCCAAGACCAAGAGTTGGGTGTTTAACTGGCTGTGCCACTGAGGGGCCCCTAGGTATTTTCAATATTAGTCATTCTAGCGGTTATATTGATATTTCATGGTCTAATTTGCATTTCTCTGATGGCAATAACATTGAATATCTTTTCATGTTCTTATTGGGCATTCAAATATCTTTTTTTTTGGTGAAGTAACTGTTCAAGTCATTTGCCTATGATTTTATTGAGTTTTTGGCCTTCATTTCATGAAGTTTGTTGTATAGTCTAGATACTTGTCCTCAGTTAGAAATATGTACTGAGAATATTTTTTCCTGGTGCTGGGCTTCCTTGTCATTTTGTTAACAGTGTCTTTTGAAGAGCAGAAGTTTTTAATTTTGTTAAGATTTAATTTATCAGGGCGCCTGGGTGGCTCAGTGGGTTAAGGCCTCTGCTTTCGGCTCAGGTCATGATCTCAGGGTCCTGGGATCGAGGCCCACGTTGGGCTCCCTGCTCAGCGGGGAGCCTGCTTCCCCCTCTCTCTCTCTGCCTGCCTCTCTGCCTCCTTGTGATCTCTCTCCCTCTGTGAAATAAATAAATAAAATCTTTAAAAAAAAAGATCTAATTTATCAAAAATTTTTATGGTTCACGTTTTTGTGTTCTATCTAAGAAATTTTGTGAGGCAGAAGTTTCATAAATTTTCTTCTATATTTTGTTCTAGAAGTTGTATAGTGTGAGGATTTATGTTTAGGTCTGAGAACCATTTAGAAATAATTCTTGTAGGATTAGTGAGTTAGTGAGGGTTGTTTATTTTTTTATATGGATAGCTGTTTTTTCCATTACTACTTATTGAAAAACTTATTCACCCCCCCCCTTGGCATCTTTGTAGAAAATCCATTCACCATGTATGGTTTTATACATGTGCATGTACATGTATAAGCAGAATAGTATTATGAGCCCCAACCACCCATCACCTAGCTCAATAACTATCAACATTCTACCAGTCTTGTTTCATCTGTGCTTCCTTCCTTTCCCCTTACTGATTATTATTTTAATAGGTTTTTTAGATAGCGTTTTCATAAAATTTTTCTAAGTTTTTTATAGTTTTAATTTTAATGTTTGGATCTATTATCCATCTCAAATTAATTTTTGTATATGGTGTGAGAGAAGGGTTAAGGTCCACTTCTTTTTCATAGGGCTATTCAGTTGTTCTAGTACATTTTTTGGATAAGATTTTTCTTCCCCTACTGAATTGCTCTGATGCTGCTGTTAAAATTCAATTCGTCATAGGAGCGTAGGTCTATTTCTAGTCCCCTTATTCTGTCCTATTCATCTATTTGTGCCATGTTACATTTTAGTGTCAGTTTTTATTGTCATCAACAATGAAAATTTAAGAGTATGAGATAGTTTCTTTGTAGGCCTCCTTACAGGAGAGGTTTGAGATGAGGGCTTTTATGTAAACGAATTATTAAGGAGCTCTCAGGAGTAACCTATAAGAAACTGAGGGAAACAGAATAGAGCAGTAAAAGAAGCTAGGCCAAAATATGGCTTCAAGAGGAGTCTAGCTCAGCCTAATTCCACAGGGGGCTCTGGAACATGAATTGTACCACAGACTTAGTTTTGCTTCAGAAACAAGGGCGCTGGACTGTTATAACTCAAGTCAGTTGTGATTAGCTATGGACCATCTCTGCAGGGAGGGTGTCATCTTTGGGTCAACTGGCTTCCTCCAGTGAAGGGCAGTCTCTGGAGCAGATTGAGGTGTGAGCTAAGAGTAGCTAAAACTCACACAGCTGGGAAATGAGTGGACCTCACTGAAGAAGCACATCTGGGTGGCCACCAATAGCGTCTGTGAAAGAAATATTTTTGAAGATAGCTTTAAAAAAGATAGTCCCTGGGCTTTCTACAAAATTTCCACCATGTTCCTGTCAGATCACCATTTGTGATTCTGGAGACTACGCTGTCACTTTTCACCACTTATTTCTTTAAATCAGCACTTTACCTTATGTTACACCTTTCTTGTGTCTATGAGGAGAGTTGAAATTCTTTAGCGTTTAGTAGGTTAATATTTGCCTTTTTAGTGTAATACGTAGGCAAATAAATAGTGATCTCTCTTATCATAAATATGTATATTTAAGGTGCATCCTTTTGTATTTTTATTTTATTATTATTTTTAATTCAAGTATAGTTAATATACAGTGTTATATTAGTTTCTGGTGTACAATATAATGATTCAACAATTCTATACATTACTCCATGATCATCATGATAAGTATACTTCTTAATCCTTTTTACTTATATCACCCATCCCCCCACTCATCTCCCCTCTGGCAATTACCAACTTATTCTCTATATTTAAGGATCTGGTTTTTTGTTTTTCTCTTTTCTTTCTTTTTTTCTTTGTTTTTTCATTTCCCCATGAATGAAATCATATGGTATTTATCTTTCTCTGACTGATTTATTTTACTTAGCATTATACCCTCTAGATCCATCCATATTGTTACAAAGGACAAGATTTCATTCTTTTTTATGACTAAGTAATATTCTATTGTATGTATATAAATACTACATCTTTTTTATCCATTCATTTATGGATGGACACTTGGGTAGCTTCCATATCTTGGCTACTAAAAATAATGCTGCGACAAGCATAAGGGTTCACATATCTTTTCAAATTAGTGTGTTTTTGTTTTCTTTGTGTAAATATTTAGTAATGTAATTACTGGATCATATGGTCATTCTATTTTAATTTTTAGGAACCTCCATACTGTTTTCCTTCATACAATGGCTGCACCATATTGCATTTCCACCAACAGTGCATGAGCGGTTTTTTTTCTTCACGTAAGATGAGCTCTTGTCCATGAGTGGAGAAGTAAGTGATTCTAAGTGATGGTTTACAATGGCTCTAGATATCCAAAGCTAAATATAGAACTTCAAAATTTGTAGGGATCTGTTGTACTTGAAACTAACTAGATATTTATGGAATCATTAGCTTCTACTTGGTGTAGAGACTTGACCTAGCAGCTTTCATCATGAACTCAACTTTTCTAGTGGTAACAGGAAGCACTTCTGATTGCTCAAATCTCTATTTGCATTTCTGAGTTCACTTTGAATGAGACCAAAAATAGAATTCTGTGTTGCTTTGGATAAACAAGGCAATTGTGGCACTTCACTGTTCCACAGCAATAACTATTTATTAAGGAGACTGTCATGTGCCCAAGTGAGCATTCAGCTAAAGTGGCTCCATATTTTTATCTTTTTAGACTCATTCAGATTTTTAAGATGTGGAAACTGAAGTGGAAAACATTTCTTGATCTACTTACTTATACTTTAAATTTTTTTGAAACCTCTGAAGTAACATCTAAAACATACGAAATTACTTTGTAAATAGTGATGTCCTATAAAAATTTTCATTGTTATTAATGTTACTACCCCAAATTATTCTCCAGGCAGTGATTATAGCTGAAGATAAAATATACCTGTTTCATTTCATAAATGGAAATATTTGATTTCAAGTTACTAGGAATGAAAGATTTGGTCAAAACATGATCCTAAATAAATCACTCCAAAGTTGATACTTGAGATACATATATTTACTATATTAATGAACATAATTAAAGAAAGGAACTTTTAGGGGCACCTGGGTAGCTCAGTGGGTTAAAAGCCTCTTCCTTCAGCTCAGGTCGTGATCTCAGGTTCCTGGGATTGAGCCCCGCATCTGGCTCTCTGCTCAGCAGGGAGCCTGCTTCCTCCTCTCTCTCTGCCTATCTCTCTGCCTACTTGTAATCTCTCTCCCTCTATCAAATAAATAAATAAAATCTTAAAAAAAAAGAAAGGAACTTTTAAATAGTTTAGCCAAAATATGATATCTCTAGAGAAGATATGAAAGGTTGTCCAGGAGTAATACCTGTCTATTCATATGAGTTAGCTTAGTGAGCAAAGGAAGGAAGTAGTTTAAGAACCCAATTTAGAAGAATAATCTATACGTTTTTTGAAGTGACACAGAAAATAGTACTAAAAGTGGTTCCAGAAGACCCGATCTTGAAAAGGGGGGTCTCTTAAATGGTTCTGGGTTATCTGAAATTGATTAGATTTAAAAGCAATGATGTCCTTGTTTCCATTGGTAAAGAGAGGAGGCATTAAAAGCCCATGGCATACATGGCAAAATAATTACTTGAATTTCCACCTGTTCCCTCTTGTAATCAAGTGCCTGTTGAAAGAAGGTAAACCTCTGAGTGACCACGCATTTGTTGCCATAGAATATTTTATTATGAATAAAGAGTATAATAGGTTTGACTGGTTGCTTCTCAGTTCAATCGCTGGTGAACTTGACTCTTTCTCCTGAAAAAAAAAAAAAAAAGCTGACATTTAAATTCAAGATGCAGACTAGACACCAGACATCTGTGATTTCCCTAGAAGAAATCCTTATGTGTCATAGGATTAGAAATCTTACATGCCACTGATTTCTGAAAACCAGATCCAGAATCTAATACGGTGGATGACTGAATTACAATATATCTCTAGGTGGTGAGGGGCAATGGCGTGATGGGTGACCAGAGTGGAACATTTTACATGTCATATTCTTCCCTGCCAAAAGGAAACATGGTAATTCTCACTCATGTAGCTAGTGAGACACCATTTGCAGGATTTGCATGTAATTTTTAACCATCATGTTTGACAATAGGATTTTGAGACCATTTCGTCTGCAATAAGCCTTGAAAATATTTGCATCCATAAATTACTAAAAAGATAAATTCTGAGGTCAAGGGAAAAGGATGTGCCATCAATGAAACTTGGCAGTATGACAAACAACTTAGTTTGCTGTGTGGCGAATATAACCAAGGCAGGACAGCCTTCGACACAAAATGTGAAAACGTAAGTGACGAACCAAGTGAACTTAATAAATGGATTTTGATGATAAAGTTCAATCTAAAGCCCATATTGAAGACATTTAATGGTTCAAAGTGGTATAAAAAATGAGCAAGATAAGGGGTGGTGTGTTATAATGGAAAAGAGATAGGAAGTGTTGGAGCCTAACTGACCTTGTTTTGGATCTTTGTTCCAACATTTATTAGCTGTGTAATCTTTAACAAGGTACTTAGTTCATCCCCTATAAAAAATGGTAATAAATTACCTTGCAGGGTTTTTAATGAAGATTAAATGAGGTAAAGTCTAAAGTTGCACATGGTAGGTACCATAAAAATTTTTTTCTCCTAAAACTTGCTTGATTTTCTTCCTAGGTATTATTTTGGGCAATTAAGGAAGAAATTTACATTTTGGGGCCAATAAGCCCAAAGAAGCTCATTGCTTCTCAGAGCTTGACATGGATTTGATTTACCTGGGATCTTGTTAAAGTGTGGATTGTGGTCCAGGGTAAACTCTGTGATTCTGCCTTTCTAACACACTCCCAGGCAGTGTCCACACTGCATTCTGTAGACCTCCACTGAGTAACAAAGATCCAGATCCTGGAAACTGCTTTTGTCACACAGTGGGAGTGTCATTGGGTAAGAACCCAAGCTGCAGGAATGCGCTGACTTTCAAGCCAATTCAGATCTTGGAGTAGTCTGCTTGATCATTATAAAATATCCTGGGTTGCTGTGAAATGATGAGTACTTAACTGAATGAATCAGAAATCCACACAAAATATAAACAAGTATTGTTGTGTAAACATAATGCCAACTCTTATTTAAAAAATCGAAACAAAGAGGGCAGCTGGGTGATTCCGTTGGTTAAGCATCTGCCTTCTGCTCAGGTCATGATGTCAGGGTCCTAGGATCAAGCCCGGGGGAGGGGGGTGGGGTCCCTGCTCAATGGGAGTCTGCTTCTCTCTCTCCTTTGCCCCTCCTTCCCTGCTCATGCTCTTTCTCAAATAAATAAGAATTCTTAAAAAAAAAACCAAACTGAAATAAAGAGACTTAAGTTTATGACATTCTCTGTCACTAAAATCCACTTTATGTTTTAAAAGTTTGCTTTTTTTTTTTTTAAAGATTTTATTTATTTATTTGACACAGAGAGAGAGATTACAAGTAGGCAGAGAGACAGGGAGAGGAGGAAGCAGGCTCCCTGCTGAGAAGAGAGCCCAACGTGGGCCTCGATCCCAGGACCCTGAGATCATGACCTGAGCCGAAAGCAGAGGCTTTAACCCACTGAGCCACCCAGGCGCCCAAAAGTTTGCTTATTTTTATAAAATAGTAATGTATGTGGGTGGAATTACTTTGTGTTTTGTTTTACCTTTTGATAGAGTAACCAATGCAATCAAGACCTTTAGATAGTACAAGAGCTCAGTTTTAGTTGAGACATTTTTAAGTAATTTTGAATCACAATTTTTTTTTTCAGATCCTGAGTTGCAGAACATTGGTTATACCAACTAATTTCATGGTTCATGACTAAACATAAGGCTTTAATTCAATTGTGGACATTTAAAAGATACTTTAAACAGCAAGTACAGTGCAAATTCTTAATATTCAGCCCAAAATGAGGCATTGTTTTTAATAGCAGCAGAAAGATTTGCAATCACCGAGTCATTAAGTTTTTTAAAATGTCCCTCACACTGGAGAAGACTTAATCCATTCAACATAAGAAGAAAAAGACTACTGTGAATTGAATTTTAGAGGATAGAGATTACTGAGAGAAAACGACCATCCTTGCTATGAAATAATCATTGAAAAAATACTAAAGACACATAAATTCTATAAATACAAGTGGACTGATGATTCCATGAATCTTTATGATTTTTATTTGTTATCTTTTGAGCTTCCATCTTGTAGCTAAATTCTAACTACATTTTATTCTGGAAAAAAATTTACAAAGTAAAAAAATGAGATTGGGAAAGATGGCTAAGAATCACTTTCCAAATGTATTCAGCAAAAGAAAAATATTAAATATTAAACCTTCTAGCTCTGGGCCTCCAGCTGTCTAACAAAACATACACATCTCCTAAGCAGTGCGAACTGTAGTCACATGGCTTTCCCTTGATCTACTTGACATCAAGCATCCAGGTGGAAGCAGAAACACTCTATCAATCAGCTTTTTCTAAATAATAGATATAAAGCTTCTTGCAGGCAATAAACTTAGGAAAGCCAAAAATTTTCAGTTCTTTTTTGGAGGTCATAATGTCAGTTTAACTTTCAATTGCCTTAAAAAACCCCAACATTTTTTTTTTAAGATTTATGTATTTATTTTAGAGAGATTGAGAGAGAGAGAGCAAGAGAGCATGAGCGGAGGAAGGGGAAGAAGCAGAGGGAGAGGGAGAAGCAGATGCCCCCCTGAGCATGAAGCCTGACGTGGGGCTCGATCCCACCACCCTGAGATCCCTCCAGCTGGTGATCATAATCCGACTGGAAACCAAGAGTCAGTTGTCCAACTGACTGTGTCACTGAGGCACCTCCAGCGGTCCCAGCTTTAAATAAAAAAAGCAATGTGAAAGCTTTGGGGGCTACAAAGGAGGGCTTTAAATAGCCTACCACAAGAAAAGTATTTAGTTTTTGTAATTAAAAAGTCAGGCTAATCAAAATGGAACTTTAATCCTTTCATTAATAAAAGTTACACGTTTACATGATTCTAATTTTGAATTCCTAATGCAGTTTTTCATTCTATGTGCTGCTATACCATCTGTATAAGAACCAGGCAATAGCATTTGGTTCATTTAGTTCCTAGCCCCTGTGTCATGGACAGAGTGGATTGCACATATGAATATCTGATTCTAGTCCTGGCTTGACCACTTACTGATTATATGACCCTGGATATGTCACTGTGTCTCTCAGACCATAGCTTCCTTATACATAAGACAATAATGTTGATGATAACAAAAGCCATATAGATAATAAGTATTAAAGTAGTAAGTAAGAAGGAAGTAGTGAAACTAGGATTAAACAGCTCTCTTAGACCCCAAGTCTGGACTCTTCACCACTGTGTTACCTTCACTCAGGTAGGTGGACTCGCTGATTCTAAAATTCTGTGAGATCCTATGAGACCATCTCGTCCATCTACCAAAACTACTGAGCAAGATGGTTTTTCATCTAATTTTTAAAATTTCTAGGGATAACATTTAAAAAATCTATTAAGGAAGTCTTTGTAGAGTCACCATTATGGTAAAAATATTTCTTCATGTTGTTTAAGGATACTCTTACAGAATTCTAGCATCTCCCTTCAAATATGCCTCCTTATAATTGTGATAATGTGTGACATATGTGAAAATAAGCTAGCTCACATCCTGTCTTTCTTAGGATAGATATTCTTAACATTCTCCTCCCCTGTCTTCACAAATCCATCTTTTCTCATACCTGTGTAGCTTCCCCTGTTACTCCCCACACTTTCTCTGCATTCCTCTTCATCTGTTTGGTCAAAATGTATACATTCACTTATTCAACACACTTTTAAAAACAACTACATGTCAGGCACTGTCTTAGATGCTGGGAATATCACAAGGAACAATTTCCCCAGAACTTTATAGTCTATTTAATATCAAGACAGATAAGTAATTGATGGTTATAATAGTAAACATGATGATTTTCCTTGAGAAGTGCTATACAAATATCAAAATGAAGTAGCTCATTCACTGGAGGGTAGAAGGGAGTTCACTAGAGGAGGGGACACTCGTGATGAAAGGAAAAGAGGAAGAAGAGCACTCAGAATAGCAGTGACATCATTTGTAAACAAGAGAGGCCCAAAAGAGCAGTGTGGTTGGGAAATCCAATGTTGGGAATGACTGCCTTGAAGAGTGTGGGTCAGGAACAGAAAGAAATGAAGCTGGAAAGGTCATAAAGGGCCTTCTTATTTAAGAAGGGAATTTCAAGTTGACTCCCTAAACTTTGGAGAATAAGTGAAGATTTAAAGTAGGGGAGTGACATCATTGGGTAGCCAATTATTTTTCCAGTAATCTTGAGAAAGTGCTAGGAAATATCCAAGACAGTATACAGATGAGGTTTCCTTTTTTTAAAGTATATTAATAAATATAACCAAAGCCAATTCCTGACATCAGCAGGGAAATTCAATTCAGAGTATACTCTCCTAGTGGAAATGATTATTTCTCAGAATTAACCACTTTTCCCCTAGCTTTACTGAGGTGTAATTAACGACAACATTGTGTAAGACTAAGGTGAACAATGTGATGATTTGTTACACCCATATATTGCACAATGATCACCACGATAAGGCTAGTTAACATCCGTCACCTCACACAGTTATCATATGTGTAATGGTCAGAAATTTAAAGATTCATTCTCACAGCAACTTTCAAGTATACAATAATAGTACAAGAATTTTTGTGTGGAAGTGGAGGGTTGGACCAAATTAGTGGAGAGACCCTACAATTTATCAACTAAACTAAACTTTTGAAAGTGAAATGGGACATTATTAAAAATTATGCCAGGACATGGGCATAAATGTGATTGTCCCATGCAAGTAGTGACATACGCTATGCTTATCACAGCCCTCTACGAGAGTATGAGAAAAGCCCCAGGTTCTCTCTTCAGAGAAACACATAATACATGCAGCCTACATTTCACATACAATTTGAGTGGTCCATTAGCCCGGTTCCCAGTTACTCTATGGGAATTTGGGGATCTACTCTCTTAGATTAAGAAAGAAGTCCTGGACAAACCATAAGAGACTCTTAATCTCACAAAACAAACTGAGAGTTGCTGGGGTGTGGGGGAGGTAGGAATAGGGTAGCTGGGTTATGAATATTGGGGAGGGTATGTGCTATGGTGAATGCTATGAAACGTGTAAGCCTGATGATTCACAGACCTGTACCCCTGGGCAAGTAATACGTTATATGTTAATAAAAAAATAAATTTAAAAAATTAAAAAATTACAGGGCGCCTGGGTGGCTCAGTCGGTTAAACGTCTGCCTTGGGCTCAGGTCATGATCCCAGGGTCCTGGGATCGAACCCCAGATCAGGTTCCCTGCTCAGCAGGGAGCCTGCTTCTCCCTTTCTCCCTCTGTCTGCTGCTTCCCCTACTTGTGCTCTCTGTGTCTTTGTGAAATAAATAAAAATCTTTAAAAAAATTTAAAAATTTAAAAAATAAAAATATTTATGGGCGCCTGGGTGGCTCAGTGGGTTAAAGTCTCTGCCTTCGGCTCAGGTCATGATCTCAGGGTCCTGGGATCGAGGCCCATATCGGGCTCTCTGCTCAGCAGGGAGCCTGCTTCCCCCTCTCTTTCTGCCTGCCTCTCTGCCTACTTGTGATCTCTCTCTCTCTGTGTCAAATAAATAAATAAAATCTTTAAAAAAAAATAAATAAGAATAAAAATATTTAAAAATAAAAAAAGAAAAGAAAAGAAAGAAAAGAAAGAAGGAAAGGAGTCCTGGACAAAATTTCCCCAAGTTCCTTCATCATTAAAATTTTATCATTCCATTGGTCTGGTATGCTGATAATCATGAGTCATCAGCACACTTCTGGGCAGTTCCCGCTCTAAGTGTTTAAGCCTGGGCTGCAGATCAGAATCTGCTGTTTCTTTACACTTGAGGGACTTTGTTGCTTTACATCTAAGGTGCAGCCTCTTTCCACAGCCACCCATGGAAAAAAAGAGACCAGCCACTGCAGGAGCCTTCCTTCCAGTCACACAGCAGCTAAAAGCAGAGGTCAGTTTCTCCCAGCAGCTCTGCCTACTTACAGAAGGAAGCTGGATGAGGACTCCATGGAATCCTTTGACAAGTGTTCCCCGACTCCACCATTCCCAATTGCCCTGCAGCCCAGACCATAGTCCTCTTAGAATCCACGCACCAGGGTAACTCACAGACAATGTAGCTGTGAATGGCTATGTGTGCAGGTGGAATATGGTGCTCAGTCACAATACTGATTGAAATGCGAATGCAAATGTCTATTTTTCAATTGCATATAAAATCATGAGCTTGATTTTCCATTTGAATAGAATAGGTAAGAAATACTGGCAGTTTGAGAGGTATTTAGGAAATGAAAATCAGGATGACAAAGGAAGGAGTAACTTTAAATTCATAAAGAGAAAAAAAAAACAGAAAGGAGACTATACCTGAAAAAATCCAATAAATAACATGGAATAGAGATGGTTATGATTTGAAAAGGTTTGAGCCCACTTTTCTATTACCAAGGCAACCATCACATTATGCAATTGCAAAACAACAAAGAAAAAGCAACAATAATCGGAACACTGAAACTCCAAATGAGAAGGACAATTTGGGTACAGATGTGAATTTAATAAAGAAGATTGAAAGCTGCTTTGTTCAAGTTCACTTTTGCTGGGAAGTAAAAGAAAATGTATTTGGAAGAATTAACACTCTCTTCTACATTTTCAGAAAATACCAGAGAAAATATACACATGCCATTCAAACTATATGTTAAATCCTTCTGAATTGATAGGCTGTTTTGTTGGTGCTTTTTCTCAAACATGTGGGTGTTTCATATACAGTGATATTTAATATTTACTTAAAACTCTCAGTGTGACGAGCATTGTATTAGGATACTTCTTTTCTCCAGAAGTTTGAATTTTAATTTACAGAAGCAGACAGATTGAACAATTTTACATATTTTTTTTTTGTATTTGTAAGAGGCACTTAATCAAAGAATTTGGTGTTCAGCATTCAAGATAAATTATGCATGAGAATGTTGACTGGGAAATTTCATAAGGAATATGGCAAAAAGCTAATGGGATGTTAAAGGCAATGGTCATCATCTGGTTTTTATGGAAAGCTAAATAGGAATCAAGTATGTATATTTATGTAAATTTTATGTCAGGCTATGTAGACAGCACCGTCTTATTTTCCAGTTATTTTCCAAAATGCTCTTATGTTTTTTCCTTTATTTCTATCCTTTCCAACCTTGACCCTCAACTTCAGTGTGCATGTGTGTATACACAACACACATATGCATACAGTAGTACTGGAAGAGGTGATAAATGGTCAACTATTACCTTGAAAGATTTTAGTACCCTTGGGCCATTTTGAAGAACAATTATGTAATTTTGTATTATTGGATCGGTATCAGAGACTGCCTGATGTCTTTTATCATTTCAGTGGTAGCTTTAGTGATGTGTTAGTCCAAACATGTTGTCATTGTCCATTTGGGATGCTGTAACAAAAATACCATAGACTGGGTGGCTTGTAAAGAACAGAAATTTATTTTGCACAGTTCTGGAGGCTGAAAGTCCAAGGTCAGGGTGCAGAGTGGTTGAGCTCTGGTGAGACCCCTCTTCCAGACTCACAGACTGTTGACCTATCCCCATGTCCTTACGTGGCAGAGAGCAGAGAGGAAGCAAACTCTCATGACTCTTTTAACGTGAGCTCATCTAATCCTAATTACGTCCCAAAGTTCCATCTCTTAATACCACCCCACTGGGGGTTAGGATTTCAACGTAAGAATATTTTTTGGTGGGAGAAGATACAAACACGCAGTCTATAACCCATGTTTTGTGCAGCATCCTTACTTCTGTGTCAAAGTGTTCTTAGCATCTGACTGCATTGAGGAAAAGATAAGGACAAGGCCCATGATCCCAAGTGATGGGACTATCGCAGCGGGAATATATGGAAACCAAGGCAAGACATGGAGGATGAAGCTATTTTCCTGAGAAGAGCTGCTGCCTCTGTGGCTGGAGTAGTAAAATCGGGCTGAGGTGGCAGACAGCTGCTATGAAATGATTGTCAGTGCCTCCCAGCACCTGCCTCCTCTAGTTCTGTCTGTGCTACATGAGGACACCCTTGGTTCCTGACCCAGTTTCTCTCTGAAACTTTGAGAAATTGCCTGTTCTGGCAGTCACCTTGTCACGAGGACCATTGCGCTCAAAGCATCACCTTGATTCCCTGGACCCATTCTTGTTTCTTAAAAAGTCAGCACAGAAAACTCTCTGATCCTGCCATTGGACAATCCTTTCTTTTTTGAAATGTCCCTGGTCCCCTTGCAGCGAACCAAAGACCATCACATGTGCCTGAAGACCAACTAGAAAATCTCCCCACTTCCCAAAATCCCGTAATTATGCTTCCCAAACAAAAATGCTCTCAGTATTTGCTATTTTCACTTGATAAAGCTTACTCTCCTTCGGACATCCTTGAACTCTTACTGAGACAAAACAGTGAGGACAGAGTTGGTTCCCCTGCATAAGCAAACTTATGAATAAACAGCCTTTGTTCATTGTCTCAGACTTCATTTGGCTTTTGACAGCAGCAGTTCTGTTCTTGTCATTATGTCTGTTTTCATTTTACGCCCATGGAATGGCTCTCCCGGGCCTCACCTTGGGCTCATATGCTGTCACTGTGCTGCTCCTTTGGGACTACTCTGAATATGAGAGCCACCCTGGCTTGAGATCACAGCAGTGAGTACAGCCAGGAGGAATCAGGGCCTACATTAGCAGCCCATAATGGCGGGGGGGTGGGGGGGGGGGGGTA